>JAAWXA010000066.1:225549-268131 GCA_038090715.1 Florisuga fusca
AGGGAAAGGGAAAGGGTTGAGGGAAAGGGAAAGGGTTGAGGGAAAGGGAAAGGGTTGAGGCTTGAGGGTAAAAGGGAAAGGCTTGAGGGTAAAAGGGAAAGGCTTGAGGGTAGGGGTTGGGGTTAGGGTTGAGGGTAAAGGGAAGGGGAAAAGGGGAAAAGGGGAAAAGGGGAAAAGGGGAAAAGGGGAAAAGGGGAGAAAAGGGGAGAAAAGGGAGAAAAGGGAGAAAAGGGAGAAAAGGGAGAAAAGGGAGAAAAGGGAGAAAAGGGAGAAAAGGGAGAAAAGGGAGAAAAGAGAGAAAAGGGAGAAAAGGGAGAAAAGGGAGGAAGGGAGGAAGAAAACTTCAGGCAAAGGTTTATATTCACTTCCATACTGCAAGAGTGGAGCAAGAGCTTCCTCATCTGTGGAGGTGTGAGTTCAGAATCTCATCTGAATTAAGATGACCAAGTTCATTTCACTTCAACACATCATGTCCAAATGAGCCACAAGATGCTGCATTCCAAGGCCTCAAGAACACACATTAAAGCACATGCTGCAGTCTCTAGTCAGTCACCTTCAGAGGGAAGACTTCAGAACACTGCACATAAATATCCTGTATCACAGGACAGGGCAACCCAGCACACTCCTGAGTACCCTACCCTGGCCACTGCTATTCCTGCAACCCCCCACAGCCTCTCAATAAAGGCAGAGATGAGTATGGACACTGGAACAGGGTAACAGAGTATTTCAGACAGTCCTATCTCATGCACCAATGGGATTTTTTATAGGTATTTTATAGGTATTCCTTTCAGAAAGTCTTTTCTTCACCAAGCCACAGTACAGTCTTGTAGTGTTTGCAGCACTCATAGTCTGACTGGTCTGAGAATCCAGACTGGATTAACAATCTCCAGAAGTCATGCTTAGTCAATAATTCATTATTTCAAACTCATTTAAATGTTTTTATGTTTGGGGGGGTGGTAGGCTTTTTTCCCTGGTGTATGCTTTCAGGAGTCTATTTCACCATCTTTGGGGGAAAAAAAAAAGTGTGAGAATGAGCACTGCCAGTTCTTTTGCCCATGTAACTGCTGAACACTACTAAACAGACACTTGCTCTCTGCTCTCAATTTTATCTGCTTTCTCTCCTTCTGACTCCTTCCTCCACTTCTCTCTTCTGATATATAATCAAAAGTGCAGTAATGTAGTCCTGATGTAGCCACATAACCAGCATCCTCCCTGAAGAAGGATACCACCCTGTGTCTGCACTTAGCACTGGGGTGTATATCAGTACAGTGTTTTAGACCCTACTCAGTGCAAAAATGTCCCAAAATCCTCTTTGGGATTATCAGGAAAATGTATTCTGTAGGAAGGGGAAAATACAGCAATACTCAGCACTTCCTGTGAAGATTATTAGATTTGTGAAATTAAATCCCCAGTTTGCCTCAGAGTTAGAATCACCAACTGCTCCTCCAGCTCTGAGAGCTGCTTCTTACCGGATCCTCCTATCAGTTTTCTAATCAGATCTTACATAATACGTGAGGACTTGGTAGACTAATTTTACAGGATTTATTTTTTAGACAAGACGTGCCTTTCCACCTCTATTTACCAACTTTATTTGAGTGTATCCTTTTTACAAACTCAGCTGCTTATCTACATGGTAGTTTTATAGACATCAGTGCTTGTTCCTTCTTATAACACAGAAGTTGTTTCCAGCTCTTGGGAAAAAAAAAACCAAAAAAACCCCCCAACAAATAAGTCACATTGAGAAAGAGTGAATATCACATATTGGTTTTTCCAGTCAAAGAATACAGACAAATAGATTGAAAGAGACTAATTTATTTTAGTTTAAATGCAGACACACATATCTTTTTATTGCCTCTGGTTTCTGCAGACGTGCTTGCTGTCTAAAGTACATCTTTTGTTTCCTTATGTCTTGCTGTAAATAACTCACCTGCTTCCACTGTATCATTTCCTTCTCTTATTTCTGAATTCCAGAAATAAATTATACTAACCTTCTTGACACCTATAGGCTTTGAATTAGTGTAAGCAAGTGTTAAATTTTGCTTGGTATCTATCTACAGTTGGAATTTTTCCTTACTCAGGAGATAATCTGAATAGTTATGCTCTTTTTAAAAGCCTGGCCATCTTCAGTGGGTAACAAACATGTATCTTTTGATAGCAGCAAGACTAACATATATTGCTAATAATTGAAGTAGATTGTTGAGGACAACCTCGTATTTTAAATCAAAAAGATGGTGCAAAAACAACAGGATAGTAATTATTAGTATTAGGAAAAAATCCTGCAATCATTATATATACTTTTATACTCCCATATGACACACAGACTGACAGTCCCTTCCCATGTGGTACACACCTCCTAGCACTGACCTCACTTTTTTAAAGTAACAACTGAGTGGGAGTCAGAGTTTAACAGGTAACAAATCAGAGCATGTCATTATGGCTTAGCTTCCCCTTTTACATACCATCCTGAAGTCCCAGCAAAGCCACTGCACACTCAGTTTGAAATCTTCAGAAGTATGGCAGCTTCTCTGGTGATCACACAGGGAAGTAAGCATGGCTGAAAAAAAATTAAAATAAAATTATGAGGACCTAGACAGGTTGTACATAAGAAGCAAAAGCCTGAAGCAGGCACCATGGTTTGCATAACTCTGGACAGTGTAGACCATTAATCTTCTTAATAACTGTCAGTGGCATTTAGAGACTTCTTTTATCTTGGCCAGAAATTGAAAACCAAACTGGATAATGGTACTGAAGTTCAGGCACTGGTGCTTTAGGAGTACAGATAGGAATGTGCTGTTTTCTTCCCAGCTTCCCTGGGCAGGCATTCATCTGACCCAAAGGAGAATGAATTGCATCAATAATTCATGTATTTTTCATTACTGCCAGTGGTCACTCTGCACTGGCAAAACTGAGATGAGACAGTGTGAAGAAACATAAACTGGCACTGAGTGTGTTATATCAGCTCTGCTTGTATTAAATGTTTTAAGGCCAGAGTTGTAGCAACTTATTCTACTTCTTATTACTGAAGTATTTTTCTAATTTAAAGATAGATACAACACATTTCAGTGCACATACTTTTTTTCAGAACAGGGAAAACTGGAAAATAATTACCACTTAGTGTTCACTCAGCCCAGCAAATACAGCCTGCTGCTCACACAACCAGCTTACCAACTGCTGTACCTCTGTCCTGCCTGGGCTTCTGCCTTCCTGAATTCATCTCATCAGGTGAAGGATATTTCATTCATCCCAACCCAGACATGCCCTTTCAATTTATTTGATGTAACACACCTCTTGTTCATCAGTTGGATTCTCAGTCAAAAGTTAAGGCAGTCACAGTCAGTGATTGCTCCTTCTGGAGGAAAGTCTCTCTAAAATTGGATCATTTTGGTACAGAGAATCACAGAATCATTGAATGGGCTGGGCTGGAAGAGACCTTAAAGATCATCTGATTCCAACAAGGGACACCTCCCACTAGAAAAATCAGACTTGTTCTGGGGAAGAGCACTGAAGAGAAGCTGCTTGTTCTGAAAAGCAGTTTCAGGTTCTCAAAACGATGCAGTAATGCTGAGATACTGAAAATGAAATATATCTTTTTCACTGAAGAACAGCACTCTCATTAAAGTAGCTGCCTGGCCCAAGATAAACACCCAGTAAGGACAGTCATTATTTAACCTCTGCCCAGTTTCTGAAGGGAACAAACAATAAATGATTAGGGAGGAGGTGAAGAATTAACAACAGCTGCTTGCCACAGCTGATAAAAACCCAACAGTGATGAAATTGCCTCTGTGTGGAGTTTGTACCCATCTTCACATTTGTGAGTGCCTTATGGCAAGTTCCTGGTGCAGGGAAAGGGAGTTCCGGTGTTGGAAGCAAATGCCCTTCTCACAAGGATTTCCTAAGAAAATGAGCTTCCTTCTGCAGCAGGGAATAGGCAGTGCTTATGGACTCTAACAGAGTGATGTCACCTTTATGCAGAACAGAGCAGGTCTGTGAGTTCTGGCTGTGAGCATAGGTTAAAATGCCACATGCTCTGTTGCACAGTGCATTTTGAAAACAGAGCTACAAAAAGACCTTTAAAATGTGCAGAACCACAACATATTCATGCTCCTACATTTAGGGTAAATAATACAATTTACTGTCCACTTAAATACATTTTACTCAATATACCAAAGCTCATAAGAATATTTTATTTTCCAATATTTTTATGTGTCTTATTGCTATTAGTGTAAAATTAAATTCTTATGTTTATGGGAAATTTGACATTTGATTATTTTTTAATTAATGCTTTGTAGCTACATCTGTTGGGGGCAGACTTAGATCAAGAAAAAGAACTTTAAAGATAAAGCTACAGTGTCACAGCACAGGTCTGTCCCAGACATCAACTCGTGCTAAGCACCAAATAATCTCTCACTCAATTATATTCCTCAACTCAAAGACCTCTTCATTCAATGTTAAAGTGAATGGCATTCACACAGGTAAAAATTCTCTTATAAATGTGAATTATAAATGTTAATCTGACAGCAACTATCACCACTGAGTAAAAAGTGACTTTCTTTTGCACACTCCAAATAATCCAGCAAAAATTGTTTTAGAACAAACTCTTTTGCTCAAGTGGGAATAAGTGCTGTGTTTTGGTTACATCTATCTAAGGCCGTTTAGCCTGACTGACAGCTGAGAAACTTCATAAAAGGTTCATGATTAATAAAAGCAAGAGAAGAAAACTGGGAAACTAAGACCACGTGAGGGGCTGTGGCAGAAACAAACAAAAATATAGCATGTCTTGGAACTTTTCACATAAAAAGAGCACTTGTTGTTTGGTAGATTTACAATTTTGGCAACAAGATGTTCTCTTGACAAGTCATCTACTCATTCTAACACTTCATTTCACCACTTTTAAAAAAAGCTGATAGATCCAATTTCAAATCATTCTATAGATTTTTGCTTCTGCAAGTTTGTCTGCAATGTGATTGATTAACCCCAAAAAGAGTCAGAGTAAAGTAAATCTTACTGTTCTCCTACTGCTCCTACTGAAATTCCACTCAGGTGGCACACAATTGTTTTTCTCTATCTAAGAAGTGCCATGGTAAACACAGAAATTTAAAATTATTAGGAAATGCATTCAAGTTTCTATAAAAACTAAGAAATCGGTTTTGTGTAATTTTTCATAACTGACAGTGTTGATGGGTTCACAGAGTCAATGAGACACTTGCATGGCAATACCATCACCAGGAGCTCGTAGATCCAGACCCCACCATGTACACTTGGTGCTGTTCAGGGTTTCTCCTCTTTCCAGGTGAATGGATTCCCTCTTTCCTCCCGGGACTCCCTCTGATGCAGCTGACAGTCATTTCACCCCAGCAGGGCTGGAGGGATATCCACCACCACATTCCCACCTTTTGGTGGTGAAGACGCCGTCAGAATTTACGTTCTCACACCGCAGCAACATTTTCTGATTCAGTTTTGGCCAAAGTGTCACTGACACAGCCAGAAGCACCTAGGTGTGTTCAGAACATGCCAAACATTCCAGAGTCTTCAGGAAGTTAAAGTGCAAGGTTCCTTAGTTCCTGGATTTCCAGTGTCAAGGGAGGACACAGAGCACCCAGACAGCTTAAAGCCAGTGATGATGAAGCATGCGGGTTGACACACCTTTAGGCACTTCAGGAAACTTCTGCTGGGAACCTCAGGCACAAAGTAGCCTTTCAGGGAGCATTTTTTTGGATGGATCTCACTGAGACACTTCAGAGCTAATTTAGGGTTGTCCTGGTTCAGGCCCAGCCGGTACCAACCAGGCCTCTGCTCTCTCACCCCCACCCTGGGACAGGGAGGAGAAAGCCCATCCAAAGGCTCCTTAACAGAGACCAGGACAGGGAGGTTTGCATTCCCCAGTGATAGGGGAACCAGAGAGGTTCAACTGGGGAAGAAAAAAATTACTAATTTACAGAGACTTTTCTCTTTCGAGGAGAAAGAGGAAGCACAGCCAGAGCTCAATCCCTTCCCGCCGTTGCTTCCCGGATAGCTTCCCTGCCGTGTGCCCTGAGGGCACACGGCAGGGACGGGCAGGGGGGTTCAGGCTCAGTTCCCCACACGGTNAAAAAAGAAAGAATGAAAAAAAAAAAGGTGAGAAAAAGCACTGCCAGTTCTTTTGCCCATGTAACTGCTGAACACTACTAAACAGACACCTGCTCTTTGCTTTCAATTTTATCTGCTTTCTCTCCTTCTGACTCCTTCCTCCACTTCTCTCTTCTGATATATAATCAAAAGTGCAGTAATGCAGTCCTGAGCATCCTCCCTGAAGGATACCACCCTGTGTCTGCACTTAGCACTGGGGTGTATATCAGTACAGTGTTTTAGACCCTACTCAGTGCAAAAATGTCCCAAAATCCTCTTTGGGATTATCAGGAAAATGTATTCTGTAGGAAGGGGAAAATACAGCAATACTCAGCACTTCCTGTGAAGATTATTAGATTTGTGAAATTAAATCCCCAGTTTGCCTCAGAGTTAGAATCACCAACTGCTCCTCCAGCTCTGAGAGCTGCTTCTTACCGGATCCTCCTATCAGTTTTCTAATCAGATCTTACATAATACGTGAGGACTTGGTAGACTAATTTTACAGGATTTATTTTTTAGACAAGACGTGCCTTTCCACCTCTATTTACCAACTTTATTTGAGTGTATCCTTTTTACAAACTCAGCTGCTTATCTACATGGTAGTTTTATAGACATCAGTGCTTGTTCCTTCTTATAACACAGAAGTTGTTTCCAGCTCTTGGGAAAAAAAAAACCAAAAAAACCCCCCAACAAATAAGTCACATTGAGAAAGAGTGAATATCACATATTGGTTTTTCCAGTCAAAGAATACAGACAAATAGATTGAAAGAGACTAATTTATTTTAGTTTAAATGCAGACACACATATCTTTTTATTGCCTCTGGTTTCTGCAGACGTGCTTGCTGTCTAAAGTACATCTTTTGTTTCCTTATGTCTTGCTGTAAATAACTCACCTGCTTCCATTGTATAATTTCCTTCTCTTATTTCTGAATTCCAGAAATAAATTATATTAACCTTCTTGACACCTATAGGCTTTGAATTAGTGTAAGCAAGTGTTAAATTTTGCTTGGTATCTATCTACAGTTGGAATTTTTCCTTACTCAGGAGATAATCTGAATAGTTATGCTCTTTTTAAAAGCCTGGCCATCTTCAGTGGGTAACAAACATGTATCTTTTGATAGCAGCAAGACTAACATATATTGCTAATAATTGAAGTAGATTGTTGAGGACAACCTCGTATTTTAAATCAAAAAGATGGTGCAAAAACAACAGGATAGTAATTATTAGTATTAGGAAAAAATCCTGCAATCATTATATATAGTTTTATTCTCCCATATGACACACAGACTGACAGTCCCTTCCCATGTGGTACACACCTCCTAGCACTGACCTCACTTTTTTAAAGTAACAACTGAGTGGGAGTCAGAGTTTAACAGGTAACAAATCAGAGCATGTCATTATGGCTTAGCTTCCCCTTTTACATACCATCCTGAAGTCCCAGCAAAGCCACTGCACACTCAGTTTGAAATCTTCAGAAGTATGGCAGCTTCTCTGGTGATCACACAGGGAAGTAAGCATGGCTGAAAAAAAATTAAAATAAAATTATGAGGACCTAGACAGGTTGTACATAAGAAGCAAAAGCCTGAAGCAGGCACCATGGTTTGCATAACTCTGGACAGTGTAGACCATTAATCTTCTTAATAACTGTCAGTGGCATTTAGAGACTTCTTTTATCTTGGCCAGAAATTGAAAACCAAACTGGATAATGGTACTGAAGTTCAGGCACTGGTGCTTTAGGAGTACAGATAGGAATGTGCTGTTTTCTTCCCAGCTTCCCTGGGCAGGCATTCATCTGACCCAAAGGAGAACGAATTGCATCAATAATTCATGCATTTTTCATTACTGCCAGTGGTCACTCTGCACTGGCAAAACTGAGATGAGACAGTGTGAAGAAACATAAACTGGCACTGAGTGTGTTATATCAGCTCTGCTTGTATTAAATGTTTTAAGGCCAGAGTTGTAGCAACTTATTCTACTTCTTATTACTGAAGTATTTTTCTAATTTAAAGATAGATACAACACATTTCAGTGCACATACTTTTTTTCAGAACAGGGAAAACTGGAAAATAATTACGACTTAGTGTTCACTCAGCCTTACCAACTGCTGTACCTCTGTCCTGCCTGGGCTTCTGCCTTCCTGAAGAGGGGTGTAATAAGCTGCACTAACATTCAGCTCATCAGGTGAAGGATATTTCATTCATCCCAACACAGACATGCCCTTTCAATTTATTTGATGTAACACACCTCTTGTTCATCAGTTGGATTCTCAGTCAAAAGTTAAGGCAGTCACAGTCAGTGATTGCTCCTTCTGGAGGAAAGTCTCTCTAAAATTGGATCATTTTGGTACAGAGAATCAAAGAATCATTGAATGGGCTGGGTTGGAAGAGACCTTAAAGATCATCTGATTCCAACAAGGGACACCTCCCACTAGAAAAATCAGACTTGTTCTGGGGAAGAGCACTGAAGAAAAGCTGCTTGTTCTGAAAAGCAGTTTCAGGTTCTCAAAACGATGCAGTAATGCTGAGATACTGAAAATGAAATATATCTTTTTCACTGAAGAACAGCACTCTCATTAAAGTAGCTGCCTGGCCCAAGATAAACACCCAGTAAGGACAGTCATTATTTAACCTCTGCCCAGTTTCTGAAGGGAACAAACAATAAATGATTAGGGAGGAGGTGAAGAATTAACAACAGCTGCTTGCCACAGCTGATAAAAACCCAACAGTTATGAAATTGCCTCTGTGTGGAGTTTGTACCCATCTTCACATTTGTGAGTGCCTTATGGCAAGTTCCTGGTGCAGGGAAAGGGAGTTCCGGTGTTGGAAGCAAATGCCCTTCTCACAAGGATTTCCTAAGAAAATGAGCTTCTTTCTGCAGCAGAGAATAGGCAGTGCTTACGGACTCTAACAGAGTGATGTCACCTTTATGCAGAACAGAGCAGGTCTGTGAGTTCTGGCTGTGAGCATAGGTTAAAATGCCACATGCTCTGTTGCACAGTGCATTTTGAAAACAGAGCTACAAAAAGACCTTTACATGTGCAGAACCACAACATATTCATGCTCCTACATTTAGGGTTAATAATACAATTTATTGTCCACTTAAATACATTTTACTCAATATAGAGAAGCTCATAAGAATACTTTATTTTCCAATATTTTTATGTGTCTTATTGCTATTAGTGTAAAATTAAATTCTTATGTTTATGGGAAATTTGACATTTGATTATTTTTTAATTAATGCTTTGTAGCTACATCTGTTGGGGGCAGACTTAGATCAAGAAAAAGAACTTTAAAGATAAAGCTACAGTGTCACAGCACAGGTCTGTCCCAGACATCAACTCGTGCTAAGCACCAAATAATCTCTCACTCAATTATATTCCTCAACTCAAAAACCTCTTCATTCAATGTTAGAGTGAATGGCATTCACACAGGTAAAAATTCTGTTATAAATGTGAATTATCAATGCTAATCTGACAGCAACTATCACCACTGAGTAAAAAGTGACTTTCTTTTGCACACTCCAAATAATCCAGCAAAAATTGTTTTAGAACAAACTCTTTTGCTCAAGTGGGAATAAGTGCTGTGTTTTGGTTACATCTATCTAAGGCCAGTTTAGCCTGACTGACAGCTGAGAAACTTCATAAAAGGTTCATGATTAATAAAAGCAAGAGAAGAAAACTGGGAAACTAAGACCACGTGAGGGGCTGTGGCAGAAACAAACAAAAATATAGCATGTCTTGGAACTTTTCACATAAAAAGAGCACTTGTTGTTTGGTAGATTTACAATTTTGGCAACAAGATGTTCTCTTGACAAGCCATCTACTCATTCTAACACTTCATTTCAACACTTTTAACAAAAGCTGATAGATCCAGTTTCAAATCATTCTATAGATTTTTGCTTCTGCAAGTTTTAGATTCTGCAAGTTTGTATGCAATGTGATTAAATAACCCCAAAAAGAGTCAGAGTAAAGTAAATCTTACTGTTCTCCTACTGCTCCTACTGAAATTCCACTCAGATGGCACACAATTGTTTTTCTCTATCTAAGAAGTGCCATGGTAAACACAGAAATTTAAAATTATTAGGAAATGCATTCAAGTTTCTATAAAAACTAAGAAATCAGTTTTGTATAATTTTTCATAACTGACAGGGTTGATGGGTTCACAGAGTCAATGAGACACTTGCATGGCAATACCATCACCAGGAGCTCGTAGATCCAGACCCCACCATGTACACTTGGTGCTGTTCAGGGTTTCTCCACTTTCCAGGTGAATGGATTCCCTCTTTCCTCCCGGGACTCCCTCTGATGCAGCCTACAGTCATTTCACCCCAGCAGGGCTGGAGGGATATCCACCACCACATTCCCACCCTTTTGGTGGTGAAGACGCCGTCAGAATTTACGTTCTCACACCGCAGCAACATTTTCTGATTCAGTTTTGGCCAAAGTGTCACTGACACAGCCAGAAGCACCTAGGTGTGTTCAGAACATGCCAAACATTCCAGAGTCTTCAGGAAGTTAAAGTGCAAGGTTCCTTAGTTCCTGGATTTCCAGTGTCAAGGGAGGACACAGAGCACCCAGACAGCTTAAAGCCAGTGATGATGAAGCATGCGGGTTGACACACCTTTAGGCACTTCAGGAAACTTCTGCTGGGAACCTCAGGCACAAAGTAGCCTTTCAGGGAGCATTTTTTTGGATGGATCTCACTGAGACACTTCAGAGCTAATTTAGGGTTGTCCTGGTTCAGGCCCAGCCAGTACCAACCAGGCCTCTGCTCTCTCACCCCCACCCTGGGACAGGGAGGAGAAAGCCCATCCAAAGGCTCCTTAACGGAGACCAGGACAGGGAGGTTTGCATTCCCCAGTGATAGGGGAACCAGAGAGGTTCAACTGGGGAAGAAAAAAATTACTAATTTACAGAGACTTTTCTCTTTCGAGGAGAAAGAGGAAGCACAGCCAGAGCTCAATCCCTTCCCGCCGTTGCTTCCCGGATGGCTTCCCTGCCGCCTCCCCTCAGGGCACACGGCAGGGACGGGCAGGGGGGTTCAGGCTCAGTTCCCCACACGGTGTTTCTGCCGCTCTTTCCTCCTCAGGGGAGGACTCCTCACGTTCTTCCCCCGCTCCAGGCCGGGGTCCCTCCCACGGGAGAGTCCTTCAGGAACCCCTGGGACATGAGTCCCTCCCATGGGGTGCAGCCCCTCAGGAGCTGCCCACAGAGTCATGGACTGATCTGGGAACAGTCACCTCCCCTGGCCCGGGCTCCTCCATCCAGGGATGGAGAGACACATCTGACCCTCTCTGCAACCCTGCACAGGCTGCAGCTTCACCTCTGCCCACCTGAGACACTTCAGGGGCTACAAATCCACATTTTCCCCACCCCCCGGGCTCCTTCAGGGACTGCTCCCCCGCGCTCCTCCATGGCTGCAGGGGCAGAGCCGCCATCTCACCAGGGGCTGAGTGAGGAAACCTCTGCTCGGGCACCTTCCCCCTCCTTCTGCACCCACCCTGGGGTGAGTCACCTCATCCATTGCTCTCTCACCTCCTCCTCTGCAGATCTCTTTTTACATTTTTGCAGTTTCATTTCCCCTTTTTGAATATGTTGCTCACAGAGGTGCATCACAATAAAGAGTAACAGTAGAATTTGGTGTTGGAGTTCATTGTGTCAGCTCTTTAGGGACCAAACATCAATGAGTATAGAATTTCCAGTGAAGTGATTAAGTATATTTGCTGTCCTGCCTAGGAAGAACCATTTAAAATACTGTCCTTAAACAATAACCAGTTACCACTGTTCTAGCAAAGTGGATGATGATAATTAAGGATGCCTTTGTTGGAGTATAGTGTCCTGTAAATATAAGTGAAGAGCCCACATATTAAACATGTTCTTCTGATGCCAGTTATGGACTCAACTTCTGAAAGGCACAGAAAAAATAGGAACAAAGTCTAGCCAAAAGTTTAAGCACAGTTAAACTATGTGCATGGGATGGGATATAAGACAAAATACAGTAAAGTATATAAAATTATTTAACTGTCATTCATTCATATTAAGACATTTTGGTTGTTTCTCACAAGAGTCCATCCTTCTCAAAAAAGATGAATATGGGGAATCTGCTCCCTGAGCTTGTAGTTCACAACCTCATTGACCTTGGTGCTACTGTAATAAGTATTATCACAGACAACCTTTGGAAAGATCCTGTCTTAAGACATATTGAAGTAATCCCATCAGACTTCACATAAGGTCACACATCCTTCAATAAATTAATAATGTCTGGAATTTAACATTACTTGCATGGGAAACCAAACTGAACAAGTCTGAGTGAAAAGCATTAATCCAGAACAGCTGTGCCTCCACCTGGGGCAGTGATAAAATAAAAAGAAGACAAGAGTAACCATAAAGCAGTCATCACATTACCTGGTTATGCAAAGATTTCAACTGTGCTATCAGTTTGCAGAGGTACATGATGCTGTCTGTGTGACCTGTCAGAAACACAAACCAAAGAAAATTCATGGATAAGGGTTTTAACCATTCCTTTGGTTTAGTTATTTTTCCCATGTTCCCAGTACTCAAACTTAACTTGGCTGCAGAGCAACTGACTCCCCAGAACCAACTCCAAAACACAGAGAAATAAGGTGGTATGGATTTAATACAAAAGGTCATAATATAAAATCAGACTACGGGAAGTAATGTGGGTTACAGAAAAGTTTGCCCTAGGATTTAGGGCGTCCAACTTCCTGCTAGTTTCCATCCTCCAAGTTTTAATTAACTTCTTTTGTGTTCATCTCACCCCACTCCTTCTTTCCCCCAAATTAACAACACATGCTGCAGCTTCCTGCTTCAACTCCAATGCATATTCCTGTTGTCCTCCTCCAACCTCAAACACACCCCATCTTCCTCCTGGGCTTGAGTATGAAATGGTGGGAGGAAGCTTTGTCCTTCAGCTACAATCAGGAAGTCTCTCCTTCCCCTTTCCCTTCCTGCTGTTACAAAACTGAGAGGATGGAGAAGCAATGGGAAATTTGATCCACAATCAACTGTATGGGGCAGGGAGGATTAACTTGCAGTTTCTGCATTAATAGTCTTTTCTTCTACAGGAGGTCTGGCAAATACTTTTTCTCCAGTATACACTCATCCAAACACTAGTATGCTAATTAGAAGAATGTCAGATATGCTTTGTCATCTGCAGCTGCCTTAATTAGCTGCTTCTCTCTGGAGACAGAGGAAAGCTTACAATTCATCCAGTGCCTACAAGTCATGCAAGGGGCTGAGATCTGGGCTCTCTTGACATCTGCCCACACTGACATCAGCATAGGCCTCAACTAAAGAGGGTTCTTCCTCAAATTTTTATGTTTCCTTCCTCCTTTTTCCTTGAATGTAAGCAGAGTTTACTGCAACTTGGCCTTTAATTGCCAAACATCCCAGGAAGTCAAAACCTTTTCTATCTAGACACCTGGGTTGTTCTCATTTACCATCCTGCAAGACAACCTTGTCATACAAATGAGATTATATCTGCTCTATGAAAAGCAACTGCTTCCTCTAGTCCACAGCAGTTGGACAACAAAAAAAGCACTTATTAACAGCCTCAGCATGAGACAGCATTTTTTTTTTACACTGAGGAGAAATTTGTAACATTCCCTTTCCAACCAAAATGCACAAACTGCAGTTGGTAAAGATGTTCAACATCACATACTGGTTTTGTTTGAGAGAGAATGATGAGCAATCATGCATGATTCAGAGACACTCTGTGGTGATTTCTGAAGAAGCATGCCTGGCCTTCACCAGTCAGCATCCTGTGACCTAGATAAAATCTGTACAAGTAAGCAAGGTCTAAACAGGAAACATCCTCCATCTGTCTCCTCAGGATCAGCAGATTTCTGAAAAGAGGAAGAATAGCATTGTTTGCTTTGTGTTCAGGAGGCAGAAAGCAAGGAAGACAAATGGGATTATAACAAAGCCAAATATATTTCAGATTAGGAGAAAAGATTGTTTACAAATCTTCATCTAGAGAATCCTTTTCTTTTTAATGTATATCAAATTTTCCTTTCAAGGTTTCCCATCTTCAACTGGTCATCTGTGAGTACAGCAGTAAGATTTACTTTTTCTGTAATTCCGGAAGTTGTACTGTGGTAACAGTTCATATCTGAGGAAATAAGCAAAATGTGATTATAAAATGAATCCACATTTTTGATATAGAGATGAGTTAAAGATGGAGTGATTTTGCAAAGGGCCAGTGACTTGAGAGAAAAGATTTGAAATCTGACAACACTGTATTCTCTGTGAAACAGTGAAGTCAGTCTCGAGAAGTTTTCTTCAAACTGGAAGGAAGAATATGAACTGATCTTCCAAGCTAAATTAAAAGAGGCTCGAGGATTAAGCTGCCAGATATCAGGCATCAAACTATCAAAAGTCAGACAGTGATGGCTTTTTTCTGTGTCTTTCTAGACAATGTCATTGTTTAGGCACATCTAGAGAACATATTTCAACAGCAAAGAAGAATGTGACCACTACTACTGAAGCTGTACCTGGTTCTGCTGTCCCTGGCCTTGCAAAGCAGCAACAGAGCCTCACTTTCCTGGAGAGTATTTTATGGCATTTCAAGAGAAAGACCACCAGGGTCTGAGGGGCTGTTGTCTTGGATGTTGGCTCTACTGCTGCAAGCTCTGAGGAAGGTAAGAAGACTCTGTCAGTTCAGTTTACTACCCAGGTGGCAATGAAAAAGACTTCCTGGCTTTCCAGCAAAGGCAAACATTTATTCAGATTTTCATAGAAGTTTTATCAGCACTGTTTCTCTGATTAATTAAACTATAATGATTTTCATATAATATAATGATTGTTATACTCCTTTATTAAGACAAGGCTTTGGAAATAAAAGTTTCTGTGTACATGGTTTACTGATTCAACTCTTCATCACTCACGGACTTCACGCTGAAATAATTGCTTCAGTGTCGTATTTATGACCAAGATCAAGGAATTAAACAGGGGGTGGCAGGCTGTGTAACTCACCTGGGGCAGACTCAAACTTTGTCAAGCACAGGCTGCCAGAATCTGCCTGTTCTCTGCCAGCAGATGGCATCGTTACTTCTCTACCAGCAAAAACTATGGCCACTTCCTTCATTTTTGGTCTTTTCACATAAAATAGAACCCTTCCCTTTAGGGGCTGGTTTTGTACTCCAGTAGACAGCGACAGACAAAAATAAAACCATGCAGAACCTGCCCACACCAGGAGGCTGAAAGAGACAGAAAATACTGAATCTAACTGCAGTGGCAGACTAGAGGTGTGGTACCTTGTGTCTGGGAGAAAGGTGCACAGAGAGAACTCACAGTCCTGCATCTAAAGCAAACCCCATGCAAACTCATAGATGCTCAATAATTAGTTATGATTTTTTCACATACAGAATCTAATTTGTATACTTTTTTTTCTTTCAATCTCCTTGTGCAGATGGAATTAGGCCACGAATCACAGTATTTCTTAAAAACTCTTCCATTTCTCCAAAGATATAGTAATATACAATATTACTGTGGTAATATTATAATAATAGTATTATAATTATATAATAATTAGTAATAAAAATAATAAAATAATTAAAATAAAATAAAAAATAATAAAATAATAATAAGTAATAATTTATTGTTAATCATATTGAACTGAACTACAGCCCCTACATAATACATAAAGGTATGAAGATGAGTTCAGAAGTTCAAGAAGTTCAGCCTGGACATCAGGAAAAGGTTCCTCACTGAGGAGGTGGTGGGTCACCAGAGGAATGGCCATGGCACCAAGCCTGTCCAGGCTCACAGAGGATCTGGATGACCTTCTTTGTCATATGGTTTAGTTTCAGGCAGTTCTGTGAGGAACAGGGAGTCTGATGTGGTGATCCTTACAGGTCCCTTCCAACTTGAAATATTCTATGATATGTTTTAAAATATATTAATACATATTGCACCACTACAGCTCTCTACAGCTGGTGGTGGTTGCAACAGTCTTCTAGTATAGGTTAATTTAATTGGAAATGTCTTGCTCTGCATAAAACAATAGTTTATAAAGAAATGGACACTAGAAAAATATATTTGGGAATAGAAATAATACCTCAATAGAAATAGGTTATACATTGAATTATAAAGTCAGAGGATCAGCAAGGCTGGAGTGGACCTTCAAGATCACTGAGTCCAGCCCTCAGCCCTACACCACCTTAACCACTAAATCCCCTCCCAGAGCCCCACATCCCCCTGGTTTCTGATACCCCTAGGGATGGTGACTCCACCACCTCCCTGGGCAGCCTGTTCCAGTGCTTCACCACTCTCACAGTAAAGAAATTTTTCCTAATGTCCCACCTGACCCCACCCTGGTGCAACTGGAACTCCTCTCCTCTTGTCCTGTCACTCAGTCCCTGGGGAGCAGAGCCCAACACCCCCCTCACCCCAGGCTCCTCTCAGGGAGCTCTCAGAGCAATGAGCTCTCCCCTCACCTCCTCCTCTCCAGGCTGGGCAGCCCCAGCTCCTTCAGCCTCTCCTCCTCCTCACACCTCTCCTCCAGACCCCTCTCCCCACCCTCTCCNCACCTCCTCCTCTCCAGGCTGGGCAGCCCCAGCTCCTTCAGCCTCTCCTCCTCCTCACACCTCTCCTCCAGACCCCTCTCCCCACCCTCTCCAGCACCCCCATGGCCTTCCTGTACTGGGGTGCCCCAAACTCCACACAGCACTGGAGGTGCAGCCACAATCATTGAAATAAGAGAGGACCTCAGAAGCAGTTGGGTAAGAAAATGGCTATGGTGTATAAACATCATCTCATGGTTTGGAATTTTTGGCTTACAATATTTTTCCTCTGCTACTTCACAGAAGACACAGTACAGCTGCAGATTTTAGGATAAAGGTATTTGCCACTCAATCTGAAAATTGAAACTTTGCCACACCTGATAGTTACAATCCTTTAATATGTCCTAGGTCTTGTTCTGTAGGTTACAATAATACAAAAGACTGTTTGCTATACTGTATACAGAGCCATATTTTTTGCAATATTGCAGATTCATTAGTCTGCTATTGTTTTACTCACTACATAAAATTAAGGGACTTTAGTGATGTTCTGTACAGCAGTTTCTGTGTTCTGTCCATAATGACACAGCAAAAAAACATACTTGATTTAAGATCCTAAACTACCCTTGTAACCAGTGGCTGTAGAATAACAAGCTATCTGCAAGTTAGCAACCCTTAAAGACCCATTTTTTGCTCACATCCCCATGAATTTTGCATCCTGACTTTAAAATCCAGTGTCTCAATTGCCTTCTTTATTTTCAGCAACTACCATATCCACAGGCAATCAGCTGACATTTTTTTCTGAGATCCTTAGAGTTTCAACATTCTGTCCTGTCTCAGTGAGGACAACAGAGGATGACCAAGGCAAACATTGGGAAAAACTCTTGTCTTGCTAGGGCTGAAGTCTCACAGTGTTCCTGTAACATTCAGGAACAACATTCATTACATACCAAACATCCATTGCTGGTTCTTAATCCCTCCATCTCCAAGAACAGGACCCCATGGATATCAGCACACCTTCTACTACCTTATATTTATTTTTCTTCTGTTATAAATTGATCAGAGGAATTACTGGAACTGAGCCTGTGAAAATACAAAAAGCCATCATAAAATCACTTGGAACACTGTTCCAGATTTGTTCAAATGCTTGGCCACGAGGTGTGAAGATTCNAAGAGAAAGGCGAATAAGGATGAGTTGGAAATGAAAACTGAAACAGGTTTACTGGAAGAGGAGAAGGGCATAACACCTGGGATAAGGAACAGGAACACAAATGTACACAAATACATATACACCACCTGATCTGGATGCTGCAGGGATGGGTGCCTGAGGGCCCCCTGGGGCAGGGCTGGCTCAGGGCTCTGCCCAGCACCCCCATGGCCTTCCTGTACTGGGGTGCCCCAAACTCCACACAGCACTGGAGGTGCAGCCACAATCATTGAAATAAGAGAGGACCTCAGAAGCAGTTGGGTAAGAAAATGGCTATGGTGTATAAACATCATCTCATGGTTTGGAATTTTTGGCTTACAATATTTTTCCTCTGCTACTTCACAGAAGACACAGTACAGCTGCAGATTTTAGGATAAAGGTATTTGCCACTCAATCTGAAAATTGAAACTTTGCCACACCTGATAGTTACAATCCTTTAATATGTCCTAGGTCTTGTTCTGTAGGTTACAATAATACAAAAGACTGTTTGCTATACTGTATACAGAGCCATATTTTTTGCAATATTGCAGATTCATTAGTCTGCTATTGTTTTACTCACTACATAAAATTAAGGGACTTTAGTGATGTTCTGTACAGCAGTTTCTGTGTTCTGTCCATAATGACACAGCAAAAAAACATACTTGATTTAAGATCCTAAACTACCCTTGTAACCAGTGGCTGTAGAATAACAAGCTATCTGCAAGTTAGCAACCCTTAAAGACCCATTTTTTGCTCACATCCCCATGAATTTTGCATCCTGACTTTAAAATCCAGTGTCTCAATTGCCTTCTTTATTTTCAGCAACTACCATATCCACAGGCAATCAGCTGACATTTTTTTCTGAGATCCTTAGAGTTTCAACATTCTGTCCTGTCTCAGTGAGGACAACAGAGGATGACCAAGGCAAACATTGGGAAAAACTCTTGTCTTGCTAGGGCTGAAGTCTCACAGTGTTCCTGTAACATTCAGGAACAACATTCATTACATACCAAACATCCATTGCTGGTTCTTAATCCCTCCATCTCCAAGAACAGGACCCCATGGATATCAGCACACCTTCTACTACCTTATATTTATTTTTCTTCTGTTATAAATTGATCAGAGGAATTACTGGAACTGAGCCTGTGAAAATACAAAAAGCCATCATAAAATCACTTGGAACACTGTTCCAGATTTGTTCAAATGCTTGGCCACGAGGTGTGAAGATTCAAGTCTGCCAAATTCTCTGAAATACATAATTCAAACAAGCTAGTAAGGGAGTCTGGACAAGAAGGAGATGGCAAAATTATGTTTTCTGTCATGATTTCCAGAAAAGCTTTTTATATTATTATGCTAAGGCTTGCATCTAATTTGATCTGACACAAACTTCCAGAAAGATTTCTGGTTTTCAGCACTGAAGCAGTTTCCCAGCTGTGCAACACGAAAGAATTTTGTACACAGACATACAGCTGAAGAAATGTACTTCCAAATCTGGATGCACACAGCTGCAATGAACCTTTTTGCTCACCATGCCTCAACGCTGGGTGGGCTATAAATTAAGTTATTACAAGGGAAATCATAAGTCTTTTTTAGATTAGGTCCTGGATTANCTCCACCACCTCCCTGGGCAGCCTGTTCCAGTGCTTCACCACTCTCACAGTAAAGAAATTTTTCCTAATGTCCCATCTGCCCCCACCCTGGTGCAACTGGAACCCCTCTCCTCTTGTCCTGTCACTAAGTCCCTGGGGAGCAGAGCCCAACACCCCCCTCACCCCAGGCTCCTCTCAGGGAGCTCTCAGAGCAATGAGCTCTCCCCTCACCTCCTCCTCTCCAGGCTGGGCAGCCCCAGCTCCTTCAGCCTCTCCTCCTCCTCACACCTCTCCTCCAGACCCCTCTCCCCACCCTCTCCAGCACCCCCATGGCCTTCCTGTACTGGGGTGCCCCAAACTCCACACAGCACTGGAGGTGCAGCCACAATCATTGAAATACAAGAGGACCTGAGAAGCAGTTGGGTAAGAAAATGGCTATGGTGTATAAACATCAGCTCATGGTTTGGAATTTTTGGCTTACAATATTTTTCCTCTGCTACTTCACAGAAGACACAGTACAGCTGCAGATTTTAGGATAAAGGTATTTGCCACTCAATCTGAAAATTGAAACTTTCCCACACCTGATAGTTACAATCCTTTAATATGTCCTAGGTCTTGTTCTGTATGTTACAATAACACAAAAGACTGTTTAGACTTGCTATACTGTATACAGAGCCATATCTTTTGCACTATTGCAGATTCATTAGTCTGCTATTCTTGTTTTACTCACTACATAAAATTAAGGGACTTTAGTGATGTTCTGTACAGCAGCTTCTGTGTTCTGTCCATAATGACACAGCAAAAAACATACTTGATTTAAGATCCTAAACTACCCTTGTAACCAGTGGCTGGAGAATAACAAGCTATCTGCAAGTTAGCAACCCTTAAAGACCCATTTTTTGCTCACATCCCCATGATTTTTGCATCCTGACCTTAAAATCCAGTGTCTCAATTGCCTTCTTTATTTTCAGCAGCTACCATATCCACAGGCAATCAGCTGACATTTTTTTCTGAGATCCTTAGAGACAACAGAGGATGACCAAGGCAAACATTGGGAAAAACTCTTGTCTTGCTAGGGCTGAAGTCTCACAGTGTTCCTGTAACATTCAGGAACAACATTCATTACACACCAAACATCCATTGCTGGTTCTTAGTCCCTCCATCTCCAAGAACAGGACCCCATGGATATCAGCACACCTTCTACTACCTTATATTTATTTTTCTTCTGTTACAAATTGCTCAGAGGAATTACTGGAACTGAGCCTGTGAAAATACAAAAAGCCATCATAAAATCACTTGGAACACTGTTCCAGATTTGTTCAAATGCTTGGCCACGAGGTGTGAAGATTCAAGTCTGCCAAATTCTCTGAAATACATAATTCAAACAAGCTAGTAAGGGAGTCTGGACAAGAAGGAGATGGCAAAATTATGTTTTCTGTCATGATTTCCAGAAAAGCTTTTTATATTATTATGCTAAGGCTTGCATCTAATTTGATCTGACACAAACTTCCAGAAAGATTCCTGGTTTTCAGCACTGAAGCAGTTTCCCAGCTGTGCAACACGAAAGAATTTTGTACACAGACATACAGCTGAAGAAATGTACTTCCAAATCTGGATGCACACAGCTGCAATGAACCTTTTTGCTCACCATGCCTCAACGCTGGGTGGGCTATAAATTAAGTTATTACAAGGGAAATCATAAGTCTTTTTTAGATTAGGTCCTGGATTAATTTTTTTGCTTTACAAGTGAGTGTGTATATGTAAATATTCACATGTTCCTGCAGAGATGGTTGGTGAAATTTAGCAACCCCTGAAACAAAATTAGATATGGTGTGAGGCATCCAAGCTATTGAAGCCTAAGAAGCAATGGACAGAAGAGTTCTGACAGCAGTATGAAAATGCAGTCATTGCAGGATTAATTTGACAGAAGAATATAATGCACCAGAAGACAGAACCCTGTCAAGTCTGTTTTCACTCCATTTGGGCACTGCTTCACTGCTGAGAGAGAAAACATGTTATCTGGGATGTTTAAAGATCAGTCTAGGCCAAGGGTGCTTGAGCAATCAGTTCCATCTCTCTTCACACACCATAATGGGAGTGTCTGCAGCTCCTCTGGAATTCCTGGCTCCAGCTCTGGGTCACTCAAAGGAACGGTTCTCAGCACCCACACAGCCTCCTGACTCCCAGACTGAACTCCCCAGCAGCCCCTCTGCTTCCCCCCTGCAGACTGAGAAGACCCAGTGCTCAGGGCAGGCAGATCCAAGAGCTTCCAGTTCTGCTGAGGAAGGGCTGGAAGTCCCTGAGCAAGCGTGGCAGAGTGAAGGCACCTCCATCCAGAGGCCACAAACACGGTGGTTCTGCGTGTTCAGCTCTGCTCAGCTCCCTGATTCCCTGTGCTTCCTGCAGCTTCCATCTCCTCACTGCAGCAGTGACCATCCCACAGCAGCTTTGCAGTCACCACTGCTCCATCCTGCTCCTCCTTTTCTCACCTGCACACCACCAGCAAGCAAGCTACAGGGCAAATTTGTTTCACATTGTGCTTCCTCAACACACAGCGACTGTCTGCAAACATCAGTAGATGCCAGAAAACACACCAAATTGCTGAAAATATCACTTATTTCTCAACAGTGAAATTTAAATGAAAGAAGTTCTTTCCAGTTTGGCAGCTGATCTGCAAGAACCCAGGTCAAGCAGCAACATCACCTGCTGCACTCCAGCACTTGCCAAAAGCACCAGTGCAGACAGAAGCCTCAGTTTCAGGAGTGGATTAGCTGGATCTGCCTTCTGGGGAGGGAGGTGCTTAGGGATGAGAGCTTGAAATGGTTATTCTGATTGAATCTGATCAGAGCAGAAATACTTTCCTAATTGAAAGGCCAATTTCTTTCCTAGAGGTACCATTTTCAGAGACAGTTTTGTAGAGAGCCCTCCAGCAGTGATGCCAACAAGCTTGGCAGTCTTGTCCCTTTTTTTCTTCCAGCAAACCCAACACAATTTTCTTCCCAGCCCTGTGAGAAAGCCCAAGCAGCAGGCAGCCATTAGACTGTGTTCCAGAGATGAAACGATTTAAATGAAAATTAACCTGTCAGATTCCATTGGCAACATATGATGGTGCTGAAAAAAAATACAGACACTGCACAGGAAATGGAAAATAATAGGAAGGACCTTCTCCTGGAAGGAATTCACTGACCAAAGAAAGGGATAGAGAACAGCAAGTCTGTGAACAGAAATACCTTCCTCTATCATCAGGGTTACTCCCTTTATTCCTGGGCAAGCCCACAGAACCCAGACCCAAGCTTGTTCCCACAGGAAGGTGACAGTTGCCAGTCTCATGCCCTGTGTGACCTCTAATAAGCTCCTCTGTGAGCCAATTGTGCTGCCCAAATTCCAGAATCCTACCAAAAAAAGCAATAAAACAGTCTGTGACCTCCCAAAGCTTGCTGTTTACTTTTCTGCAGTCATGTACACGAGGTGCTGGTTTCCCACTGGCTTTTCACTACATATATTCCAACAGACTTCAAAGTGGGCACTCCAAACAAGACACTGAGAACTGCTGCATTGTGCAGCACGCACTGTGATCCAGGTCACTCACAATAAACTAACCTGAGGGCACTGTAACTCATTAACCAACCTTCTCCTCTGGCATTGTTCACAGTTCTCCAGCCCCAGAGCTGCTGGTAGCTCCCAGCAGTGGGTCTGTTGGAGGCATCAGCAAGCAGCCCATCTCAGGAAGGGACTCCAGGGTGCTACCACTAACACAAGCTGCTTTACAGAAATTTCTTTCAACTGAGGGTAACAGGATGGCCTCAGATATCAAGGAACCAGAATTAAGCATTGCAGGCACTTCCCCTGTAATGATTTGTCTTTCAGCTTCAGTGCCATGAGACCCCTCATGAGCGTTTGTTGGGAATTCATTATTTAATCTGGAGTATCTTCTTTAAATCTTAGTATGTAAATTAATCCAGTGTGGTTTTTCCTCAAATACATGAAATAATAATGATGACTGGAAGGTTTTATGTTTGCCCTTCTACCTGACATAGAATCATAGGATCCTTTTGGTTGGAAAAGACCCTTAAAATGATCAAGTCTAACCCTAAACCTAGCATACTGCCAACTACACCACTAAGCCATGTCCTACACCACACCTACATGTCCTCTAAATGCCTCCAGGGATGGTGACACAACCATCTCCCTGGACAGCCTGTTCCAGTACCTGACAACCCTTTCAGTAATTAAATTTCTCCTAATATCCAATCTAAACCTCCCCTGGCACAAATTGAGGCTATTTCCTCTTGTCCTATCACTTGCTACCTGTCAGGAGAGACCAACACCCATCTCTCTACACCCTCCTTTCAGGTAGCTTTAGAGAGTGCAAGGTCTCCCTTCAGACTCCTTTTTTCCAGTTCTTTCAGCTGCTCCTCATAAAACTTGTTCTCTAGACCCTTCCCTGGCTGTGTTACTCTTCTCAGGAAACACCCCAGAACCCCAATGTCTTTCTTGTGATAAGAAGTCCAAAACCAAACACAGTATTTGAGGTGCAGCCTCATCACTGCCAAATGGGTGGCAGAAATACAGGATTGCTGGTTCCCAGGAGAGGTAAACATCTCTCAGGGGAGAAACAGGAGCCATCAAATTGTAAAAGCAAATCCTACTGGTAGTGAAAGTCATGCAATAGTACTGTACTGGTTAAAGGCGAGACTGACTTTGCTCCAAAACAAGAAAGAACTTCTACTCCCAGAGGGAAGCAAGCACAGGGTTTACTCCCTGGAATCGTGGATGTCTGGAGCAGCAACACCATGGCAGCTCCAAAGGGGAAGGAACTCTGCTGCCACCCCATGAAGTTCTGATGATAAACCATGAGAGAATCAGAAGCAACGTGAGCAAGCAGGACCAGCTCAGCCAGCAAGCTGTAGAAGGCAGCAACACAGCTGGTCTTGAATGAGGATGGGAAGAAAATGATATGAAGAAAACTTTCTGCCACAATTGTGCATGTGCTGTGTGCAATAGAAGTCACAGACACCACAGCTGGACTGTTTAAATAACACAGAAGGAGACACTGCATTATACACAACTATCAGGAATAAGTTTTCCCTTTTTGTCACCAATTTCCTGAGGTAAGAATTAATGGAAAATTGGTTTGTAGATAGAAGCAAACAGTGCCTCCACTCAGAATTGTCCACAATAAAAAAAAATTGCCTATAAACCCATTTTTTGAGTTCCTGGTTTCAGGTTTTAAGGACTCAGAAAGCATCTAGTACTTCTGCTTTAGCAAAGAGCTACAATAAACACAGGAACGTGGGCATCAACCTTGTTGATGAACAACCCTCAAGTCCATGAGGACTTAGACTAAAATCCTCCTTAAACTGCACCCAGGTATGTATGAAACTGTGCTGGTGCTGGTGGCAGTGTAACACAGCTCCAAATTCCAGAAATATCCTGGTGATTTGTATCACCAAAGACTGAGGAGGGATCAGAACTCTCAGCCTCTTAGGGAGGACAGGGGTTCTTCAGGTTTGCTTCCAGCCACAAATCATTTGGCAGGCAGAAAATATTCACAAAGCACACTGAGAATTTATGTAATACCAACATATGTGCAGTCTGGCAAATGCAAATGAGAAATGTTCCTATCTGTAAAAAAACCCAACAAATTGTTATTCCATGCCTCAGAACAGATTGCCTGGCATTGGCTGACAAGATGAGCTGTCATTCTTTTTTTTTTTTTTTTTTTTTTTTTTTTTTTTTTTTTTTTTTTTTTTTTTTTTTTTTGCCTTTTTTGCATTATTTTCATTATTCCCAAACTGCCATTGCAAAAATGAATAAATAAAATAAAAAATAATTTTAAAATTGTGCATTACTGGCCCTTTTGAACCTCAGATAGAAATAGCAGAATAGTCTTACTCTTATTTTTTAGAAATACTATTTGCAATTAGAATTCTGCTCAGCTGAGCTGAAGTTAACATTAAAATTGTTTCTAGTCAAAAGGGCACAGCACGAGTGGTGGCTCAGCAGCCTGGGCACACCAAGCACCAGAGACAGAATTGCTCTGTTGACCCCCTCCACCCTACCCAGGGAAGAGAAAGGTGAATAAGGATGAGTTGGAAATGAAAACTGAAACAGGTTTACTGGAAGAGGAGAAGGGCAGTAACAGCTGGGATAAGGAACAGGAATACAAATGTACACAAATATATATACACCACCTGATCTGGATGCTGCAGGGATGGGTGCCTGAGGGCCCCCTAGGGCAGGGCTCTGCCCAGCACCCCATGGGTGTGGGTGCTGAGGAGCAGGTGGCAGCTGATGACAAAGTCTCCAAGGCCCCAGAGGGAAGCAGCAGGGAAGAGAGAAGGGAAAAAAAAAAAAAGGGGGTTAAGGTTCCAGTCCTTCTGAGTATGGGAAGGAAATGGGAGGCAATATTGACCCCTCTGTGTTCTGCCCCTCAGAATCCCTGACACCCTCTCCCTGTGTCCTCATATTTGTACCCAAAATTTAGCCTGGTCCACTCAAACCATGAGAGCAGGATTCCTAGCAGGTGTCAGAAATCTGCAGCCTACATTCTTCAGAAGCAGTAAAAAGCCATCTTAAGGAGTGCTAAGTAAGGATGCAGAGCACCTTGCTTGATTCAGACTCAGCTTTCCCCATTTATTCCATCCACCTGGAACACACACAGCTGTGACCTGTACCTTGTGGGTCCAGTAAGACTGCTCACTGGGCTATGTTTGGGAGTTTCTTGTCACTTCCTTCACCTGCCTTTCCAGCTCTGAGAAAGGAGCAGGGTGTTTGTAGATCTGCTGTGGTGCTTGGAAAAGGGAGAGCTCATTCCCTTTCTCTGCACAAGCGTGCCCTGGGGAGTGTGCTCACTCAAACCCTACACATGGCAAGAGTTTATCCATAAAACTTTATCACCATCAAAACAAGCCCAGTTCTTTTCTTTTCCTTTTTTGTTTTTTCTCTACATTAAAGCAGACTTTGCAGGCTCAGTGGTCAGGCTGGTTGGGGAGAGTTAAAGAATCTTATCATGCTTGGCTCCAAGATTAGAGAACAGCTGCTCTCTGTCAAAGCAACAGAGATAAACACACAGGGAAGAGGTTAAAACCTTTTCTCAATATCAGTTCCACATACCTCGTGTTGTTTTTTTAAGCTGCTGAAATGGCAAAAAGAAATGACTCGCCCATGAGACTAGCAGCATTTTTTTTTTTTCCCAAACCAAAGCCATATTTCTAGATTAAATTCTTCATACAGTCTACATCTTGTAACAAAAGCCTTAATTTCTGGGCAATGACAAAGCTCTGTAAGACTAGATATGAAAAATGTAAGAGGAGGTGTTTGGAACCCAGCCATGTGTCATGAAAACCTGCTCAAATTGTGGAAAATTCTAACAGAGACACTCCCTGTGTAGTGCATGATGGTGTGTACACCAGAGGATAGGTCTTCAGTGGTCAGTACTCCCCAGCTGCCTAGAACACACTTCATCCTGTCTACATAGTGTTATACTACCCATTCTCCAGGATTTTTAGCCCAGAATCTAAAAAATTCACCATGATAGCTCTGTGTTTCACTTGTGAAAGGTGAGAAGGAAAAGCCAGTTGTCATTTCTTCTTTCTTTTTCATTTCTTCTTTCTTTTCCAGGTTTACATTGGCTTCAACAGCTATTGGGGCAGCTCTAAAGCAGATGGGAGTTGAGTTCTGTAAAACCCCTTCGGTGCTCCTCAAGAGAAACTTCTCAGGCAATGAAAACACAGACATGAAACTCAGTTCATAATTATAATTTGCTTAAGTAACATCATTGTCTCTGCAATTCAAATATGTTTTTACATCTGACTGATGATCTACTAGAGGTCTGTATCAGCTGCCCAGGGTACTCTCCTTCCCTGTATTACAGGAGATAACAAGGGTGTTCTACAGCTAGTAGGACATACACACACCTTCCTTAGAAACAGAAATTGCATAGAAATTTCCAGAATATAGCTGCCACTCTGTTTGCATGGCTGTGATTTTCCATTCCATCTCAAATGTGAATTGCAGTCATCCCATAAACCCCATGCTGTTTTAATTCACCAGTAGATATAAAGTCAATAAAATAGAATTGTTGCTTTCCTTCCCCTTCTAGAAAAGACATAACACCAAGTTACTAAGATTTGTTTAAGGTCTCATGGTTATGATTATAGGATTTTTAAAAAAGTAATACTTTAAAATTAGATATTTATTTTATTTTTCATCCATATTTAGCCCAGGGAGGCAGTGAAGATAAGGCTAGCAACTCACCATAAATGAGAATCAAAAAACATTAACAGGTCAGGAACTGATGGGCATGCACTCAGAATGCTCAAT
Source organism: Florisuga fusca (assembly GCA_038090715.1). Lineage (NCBI taxonomy): Eukaryota > Metazoa > Chordata > Aves > Apodiformes > Trochilidae > Florisuga > Florisuga fusca. Next base: position 253,273 of record JAAWXA010000066.1, read on the forward strand.
CACAATTAATGTGACACTATGAAAATATTATTGTTTATTATGAGAAATATAAAGAAATTTGTTTTCTCAGTGCTTTTTCATTTATTTAAAAAATAATGCTAAATATGAAAGTAAAAAATCTATACTTATATTTTGGAGAATTTATTTTTCATTGTTTATTGGTATTCCAACCTCAGCATCTTTTATTTGTGGTGGAGTTTAATTTTGGTTTCTTATTGTTTGATTTTTTTTTTTTTCTGTGTCGTTGGAAGATTTTTCACTACTTTTTTAACCTCTCTGTTGTTTTACTTCTCATTCACTCCAGCATTTCAAAGATGTTCACTAAACATTTTAAACACAGAAATATCTAAATGAGCAGAGAAAAAAAAAGTTTGTTAGGGAGGTCACTCTAACATTAAGATTGTCACATTTCTTAAATTTGCCACTTCCTCCTTTATCATCACCATTTGTCTCGTGGCTGCTGTGATCTTAGTTCTCCTGTTCCAGCAGAGGGAAATCACACTGGGTGATGTCACTTTTCAGACAGGGTTGTTGGATTTTTGTTGTGGATTGACAGCCAGCTTTTTCCTGGATGGATCCCTCTGTATCCCTGAGGAGGCAGTCCTGGAACTACACTCAGACTTCTAACTTCTGCTTGTTGCCCCTGCTACACTCCTCAGTGCAGAGGCATTTCAGAGCCATGCTGATCCCACCCCACAGGTCAGACAGCTCTTACCTCAAGGCCACTTTCTTCTTCACCTGACTGAGCTCAAGACTCCACTGCAGCTCTGTGTGCAGCTCTGCTTGCTGTGCCCCTTCATTCCCCACCACCTGGGCCCTTGGCTTGCCTGCTCTCTCCCTGTCTCCCTGAGTCCCTTTTAGAAGAACCAATCCCACCCCCACTGTTTCCACTTTACATTTCTGCCTGCTCAATTGGCCATTTTGACCCGTTCAGTCAGCTGGATCCCAACTCTCACAAGCAGCTCTGGGTCCCATGGTCACACAAACTGCACAGAGCTGCTAACCTGCAGGATCCACCAGGTTATCCTCAGGATCTTCCCCCCAGTGGCAGAATCATGGAGAACACCACCTCCATCCCCCTGCACATGATCCCTGCACCCTTCAGTCCTGCCTGATTCTTCCCAGGATCTTCAGCACCTGCATGGAGGAGCAGCATCTGTTACTGGGGTACCTGCTCCTCAGCTGCCAGTGAGACACACAGTAACCTCTTGCTTACATTTCTTGTATCAACAACTCTGAATACACTTCAGGATGTATTTACAAGCCCATAAATGTTGCTGTGCCAATCCAGGGAATGACTCCTAGGAAGCAGTGGAGCTTGTCTCTGTGTGTCAGCTCCAACTTCTTCCTGTTCTATACAAAGCCAAAGGTGAAAACTTGTGAACACTTTTTTTCTGAATAATTAATTTTTACTTGAAGTAGAATTTTTCAGCTTTCAAGCTCAGAAATGCCCAAATCACTTTGCACAATTGCATATAAAACATGGGTAGTGCTGTTACTGTGCTGTCAAATGTGACAGCCATTCTGTACTCACCAATATTTCAAACACCATCCACATGCAACCATACAAATGTCATTTCTGCCTATGGGACTTTATAAATGAAGCAATATTAATCAATTAAGGGACAGTGGAGTGCATGCAGAAGTAGCCAAGTCACCCTGAGGGTTACAATAGGGAGTTCTGGGTGGGCAATCAAGTTTAAACTGCAGACCTGCCAAGGCACACGGATTCTCCATACAATAAAACGGATTTCCTGTCCCACACTGAGGGAAATCAAGAAACTTTTGCTTATAGCCAGGCAAGAGAACATTTTGCTTTGACACCATGTATCTGTTAGATGCTATTATACCATTTGCCACACCATTTTTAATTCTGCTCACAGAAATACATGATTAGAAATATTCCAAACTTGTGGAGATGGGATTTTCATGTGAATTGCCATGGCACACAACAGCAGACCTCTCCTCAGCTGCTTGGTGAAGGAAATTTCTCTCCAAGCCTTTCAAGTAGAAATGAGCTAATGTGAATCTGAAGGGTCACTAAGTACCATTTTAATTACCTATTTATCTTGCACCAAATAGACCAGAAGAGTAAAACCTCACTGTCTTGCCCCTTTACATTGCATGTCCTCGCTGTCCTTAGAAAAAGAAATTATTTTCCAAATTACCTCCTTGTCTGGCATATCAGTCCTCCTGCTCCTGCAGTTTCAGGGGTTTCCTTTCACAGAGAAGTAGCTGCAGCTGTACAGTATTGCACACTCCTCAGGGGTGATGTTTTTCAGAGGAAGAAATGCAAGGTGAAAGTACAAGATAAGATAAAGATGAAGATACTAGTTTGATACCATACTTGATACACAAGGGGAGAGCTTGCTGTTGCCTCTGAAGGAAGTTCCCAGGAAACCAGAGGAAAAGTGAGCCTCACCTCAATATGAGCCTCACCTCAATACCTGGGAAGGTGATAGAGCAACTAGTCCTGGAAACCATTTCCAAGCACATGAAGGGCAAGGAATTCCTCCAGGGTAGTCACCAAGCTGAACATGAGCCAGCAATCATGGCAAAGAAAGGCAATGAAATCCTGGGCTGCATTAGGAGGAGTGCTGCAAACAGGTCAGGGGATGGATTGTTGTCCTCTGTTCAGCACTGGAGAGGCCACACCTGGAGTGCTGTGCCCAGTTCTAGACTCCCTGATACAAGAGGGACCTGGAGAAATTGAAGAGGCTCTAACACAGGGCCTTGAAGATAATTAAGAGTGGTGCACCTCATATTAACATCTGAGAGGTTAATGAGAGGAGAGGCTGAGAAAGCTGGGAATGTTCAGCCCAGAGAAAAGAAGGCTGAAGTTGACCTATGGGCCAACATCAACACCACAAGCTTCAACAAGGCTTCAACAAGTGTTGGGTTCTGCACTTGGTCCATGGCAATCCCAGGAAATGCTCCAGCCTTGGGGAAGTGTGGCTGGAGAGCTGCAGGCAGAAAGGGGCCTGGGGGGTTGGATGGACAAGCAGCTGAGTATGAGCCAGCAGTGTGCCTGGGGGCTGAGAAAGCCCATGGCATCCTGGCTGGCATCAGAAACAGAGTGGCCAGGGAGGTGACTGGTGAGGCCACCAGTGAGTGTTGTGTCTCAGGATGAGAGAGGTATCAGGGTGCTGGGGTGAGTGCAGAGGAGGGCAACCAAGGTGGGGAAGGGCCTGGAGAATAAATCTGATGAAGAATGATTGAAGGAGCTGGGACTGTTTGGTTTGAGGAAGAGGAGGCTGAGGGGAGACCTCATCCCTCTCCTGAAAGGACATTGTAGAGAGGTTGGTGCTGGTCTCCTCTGACAGGTAATTAGAGATAGAACAAGAGGGAATGGATTCCAGCTGCAATGGGGTGGGGTTAGACTGGACATTAGGAAAAAAATTTTCACAGGAAGAGTGGTCAGAGCCTGGAATAGGCTGCCCATAGAGGTGGTGGGGTCACCATCCCTGGAGGTGTTTAAGGGTTGTTTAGGTGTGGTGTTGGGGGATATGGTTTAGGGGGGGGAGAACTTTATAGAGCAGGGAGGATGGTTGGACTCCATGATCCCAAGGGGCTTTTCCAGCCTGAAAGATTGTATGATATAAACAGCTGAAGGGAAGGTGTTAAGGTTGAAGCCAGGTTCTTTTGAGTGGTGTCCAGTGACAGGACAAGAGGCAACGGGCAAAAACTGGAGAATATGAGAGGCCATCTGAATATAAGGAAACCATGACAGAAAGCACTGGGAAAGGGAACAGACTGCCCAGAGAAGTGAGGGACTCTCCACTCTTCAGAACCCATCTGGACATTGTCTTGGGAAACATGTCTAGGAGGCTCTGCTTGAGCAGGGGACTTGAATCTCTCCCAAACTGAATGATTCTGTGACTCTTAGATGCTTTTATTCACCTTCTAGCATTACTTGTATAGCCTCTGTAATAGAAAGGAAATAAATGTGAAAACTGTGAAAAGAGGAAGGAATAGGAGACATGTTGAAGTGAAATTCAGAGAAAAATCTGAAGATACATTAATCACTCAGGCCTACTTGGATTGCACTATGGAGAAAACACAAAATTATTCTCACAGCAAAAAGAAAGTAATTTTTTTGTAATCTCATTCATAGAGAATGGACTCTGAATACAAATTTTCTGTTGTGCTGTAGAAGGAAACAACATTTAATTTAAACCTCATTCCAATTTCCAGCTGATGCCTGATAATTAGGAATAGGTAGAGATAGATAAAACAGTATTATTTTCACCACTTATTTTTAAATTGAAGTAGAGAAGTTGCTTGAATCCAAACAGCCAAATTCAAAGTGCCAAAACCCCTTCCTTTTAACTGGCTCTTATTTCAGATAGGAACCACTTCACTCTGAAAGCTCTCCTTTAAGTTTGCCCCAAAGAAACACTGCCAAAAGATGTCAAGCAGCCATTTTATCTACATTTGTTTTGCCTCAGAGGGTTGAGTTTGGTCCTTCAAACAAAACCTACACAAATACTCTGAAAATTTCTCTAGATACCATAGGCACAAAGTGAGATAAACTTGGCTGTTAGACCAGCTCTGTGAGAAAACTGTATGGAACTTGCAGAGATAGCACAATCTGGTATTAACATCATCACTGAGTGCAAACACTCCTGCTAGCAGTGTGTAAATAGACTCTGTCTAATGATTACGTAGCTTAAGTCCTGGAAACTTAGCTGAGTAAACATTTTAAATTTTATTGGATTCCTTCATATAAAAGTGATGCTGGAAATTGTTAACCCACTCAGAAACCTGGATTCCAGAGATAGCAAAGCACCTGTTAACCTTCTAAGTTTTAAAACAATAATGTTTGCCCTCTGCAAAAATGAAAATCAAATGAACACACATACCCATAGACCCCACAAAATTAGTGCTGGCCTACAAAATTCAAATATTTGGTTTTTTAAAAAAATCCCATCATTTGATTTATCACTCTTGAACTATGAACTGAAATTCTCCTCTTCATGCATTTCAGTTACATTTAAAAATGCTGCTTTTTTACACCTCGTTGGTAACTGGATATTAAAGCACAACCTATACACTTCTGAACAAATTACAGCAAAGAATTTAAGGATAATCAAGGCTATTTCGAATACTGGAAACAGACTGAACCAATCCCATCGTGATTTCAGTATGATACACTAACTACATAAATGAGCTTTGTGGTTTTTCAGTTTCTCAGTCATTGTTGCCAACTTCAGCAGAGCTTCAGAACTGCAAGCTACAGATCAGATCAGAGGGCTGGAGCATCTCTGCTGTGAGGACAGACAGAGCTGGGGTTGTGCAGCCTGGAGAGGAGAAGGCTCCAAGGAGACCTCATTGTGGCCTTCCAGTGTCTGAAGGGGCTGCAAGAAAGCTGGGAAAGGACTTTTTAGGATGTCAGGGAGTGATAGGACAAGGGGGAGATGGATTCAAACTAGAAGAGGGGAGATTTAGATTGGATGTTAGGAAGAAGTTCTTCCCCATGAGGGTGGTGAGACCCTGGCACAGGTTGCCCAGGGAGGTGGTGGAAGCCCCATCCATCCCTGGAAGTTTTTAAGGCCAGGCTGGATGGGGCTCTGAGCAACCTGAGCTGGTGGGAGAACAAAATCCCATGGCTACTTCTACAGAGCAGTGCTACTGCCAGAACACTGCTGCTTGGTTTGACAGCCTCTGGTCAGCACCAAGTCTGAAATTTGCATCTTAACAGGTAGAAACAGGCTCCAAGTTCTTGAAAATTATTGTTTTAGTCTTGCTAAAAGAGTGAGCCTAACCAAGTGTCTCCTTCATTTTATCTTAAAAGTGATATATATTTTCCATAAGGGCCATTTTCTTCTCCTTGCACTGTAATGGATATAAACACTAAGAGCTAGCTATGCTGGCTGAATGGTTAGAAATACTCTCATAATAGTTTAAGAGTGGGGAAGTGCTCAATACATTGTCACAGCTATGGCTCAAACCACGTTTTTTCTCTCTCCTTCTTCATCTGCAACAAGCACACCTGTCATACAATCACATTTTTTTTCAGCTTTGCCTTTTAGCTTTGCCTTTTGCCACCGTTGCTGTCATAGCACTGGTGTTGGGGTTTATAGCTCAGGCTTAGGGTGGAAGATTGTAGGAAATTCTGGATTTACCCATGGGCTTTAGGATCTTTTGAAAATCTACCTTTGTTTAGAATCTACCTGAGCTGGTGGGAGGTGTCCCTGCCCATGGCAGGGGGGTGGAACTGGGTGAACTTAAAGGTCCCTTCCAACCCTGAAAATTCTGTGGTTCTATAAATCAACAGCCTTAGGTTCCAATTGAACTGGGGAAACAGGGCTGGGGGAGCTTTGACTCACATGCATGATGTTATGTCCTTCCAGTATGACCAGCTGTACAGACAGCACACTCTTCAGGAGGTGTTATAATGCTTTCTACCAGCAGATCCACAACAGTTACCAAGATCTTTAATTTTTTTTTTTTTTTTTTTTTTTAATTTTTTGCAGTACCTCAGTATTCTCATTATTCACAACAGATTTTACAGCCACAGTTGTAAAATTTAGTGCTGAGCATCAGCCAGGTGGCCATGCTGGTAGAGAAGAACAACCAGGAGTCTGGTGGCAGTGGCAATACAGACACCCCTGAGGCAGCAGAGATCCCCAGCAGGTGCAGGTCAGAGGGTGACCACTGAATCCAGCAGAGGTGTCTGAGGGACACCCCAGAGGCTGCAGGGGTGAGGTGTCCCTGAGCATGGTGTCCCTGGCCTGCTGGCAGGAGGGAGGTCTGCTCAGCCTCCAGTTCAGGAGCTGCCACCAGAGACAGGTGAAGGAAACTCATGCTCAGGCAGCTTCTTGCCTTCTGACAGAAGATGAATTCCCCTCTCATTTCCCATGGCACTCAACACCAACATGAGTCCTTCATCAGCAAATTCACAGATGACACTAAGCTGGGGGGAGTGTGGATCAGCTGGAAGGCAGGAGGGCTCTGCAGAGGGACCTGGACAGACTGGAGAGTTGGGCTGATCCCAACGGGATGAGGTTCAACACGGCCAAGTGCCGGGTCCTGCACTTTGGCCACAACAACCCCATGGGGAGCTCCAGGCTGGGCACAGAGTGGCTGGAGAGCAGCCAGACAGAGAGGGACCTGGGGGTTTGGATTGACAGGAAGCTGAACATGAGCCAGCAGTGTGCCCAGGTGGCCAAGAAGGCCAATGGCATCCTGGCCTGGATCAGGAACAGCGTGGCCAGCAGGTCCAAGGAGGTGATTCTGCCCCTGGACTCAGCCCTGGTGAGGCCACACCTCGAGTCCTGTGTCCAGTTCTGGGCCCCTCAGGTCAGGAAGGAGATTGAGGTGCTGGAGCAGGTCCAAAGGAGGGCAACCAGGCTGGTGAAGGGACTGGAGCACAGATCCTGTGAGGAGAGGCTGAGGGAGCTGGGGCTGTTCAGCCTGGAGAAGAGGAGGCTCAGGGGAGACCTCATCACTCTCTACAACTCCCTGAAATGAGGTTGGAGCCAGGGGGGGGTTGGTCTCTTTTCCCAGGCACCTCTCTGCAAGACAAGAGGACACGGTCTCAAGTTGTGCCAGGGGAGGTTTAGGTTGGATATTAGAAAGAATTTCTTTATGGAGAGGGTGATCAGGCATTGGAATGGGCTGCCCAGGGAAGTGGTGGATTCTCCCTCCCTGGAGATATTTAAAAAGAGACTGGATGTGGCACTCAGTGCCATGGGCTGGGAACTGCACCGGTGGGTCAAGGGTTGGACTTGATCTCTGAGGTCCCTTCCGACCCGGCTAATTCTATGATCCTATGATCCAGACTCTCTCTGGTATTGGCACAAGTGACATGAGCACAGCACCTGGCAAGACCCCTCAGCCCACCTCTCTTCTGAGGTTTGTCAGAGTACAAGGGGCAGGACACATTTTGTCCACTTGCCTGCAAGTGAACGTGCGCTTTGTAGTTATTAGCCTTAGAAGAGGGCAGCTGAGTGGTAGAGGAGAACACTGCTTCCTCCTGGCACTTCCTTGGTGCCTGTAATGCACCCATGGGGAGAGGCAGGGCTCTTCCTGGGAGGGGTAAGGCTACAGGATGGAATGTTTTGCTCGGTTGAACTGGAAGTTGTGTACAGGTGGTGCTGGGAAGGCTCAGGAGCAGGTCTGCTTTCCCAGAGAGCCCACAGGGAACTGTGCACAGGGTGGCTGAGGCCATGGGGGTTTGCTGAGGGCAAACCATGCCCCAGGTTGAAGATCCTCCTGTGAGGCTGCAGTGGGTGGAGAGTTGTGTCTGGGGTCTTCTCCCCCCACTGTTTTGTTTTTTAGATTCAAAAGCAAATCTTTTAAAATGATGAATTGTTCTAGACTTTTTTTTTTTTTTTAGGAAAACTCAGTTTCCTTAAGAAGGCCACTGTAAAACCTCCACCCAGTTGGACTCCTCTTACTTCAGTGCAATTCTGAAAGCTCAGGAGCAGCTGCTTTTGGTTAAATTCCTGGGTCCAAAATGTGAAAGCACTGCAGTTACCAAGTACACCTCCCTGTGAGTCACAAACAGCTGCTGAAGGATGGGGAATGTTACAGCAGATATTTGCAGTGACACTAAATTCATAAGTCGTTTCTGCACTACCTGCACTACCAGGATGTTGGGGGGTTTTTTCCTCCCCTAGAAGGAGTCTATGAATAGTCCAGAATCAAGAGACCTTAAATCATCTAGTTTGGATCATTTTCCAGAGACATACTGAAACATTAAGTGACTGCTGTATCTTGAAGTATCATTTTCAAGACCTGAGTATGTCTCAGTATGGTTCCACAACCAGCACAGCACATTCACAACCACTTTTCTTGGCTTGAAAGTAAGCCTGGAATTAATGACCAGTATTTAGTATAACATTCAGAGACTTTATAGCACTGTATTTAATAGAAACATAGAATTTTCAGGGTTGGAAGGGCCCTTTAAGATCATTCAGTCTGTCTGACAACAGGGAAGAGCTCTGTAAATCATCCTTCATTCAAAAAATGAAGGTGCTTGAAACAACAGAAATTGTAATGGATATTCAGAATATAATGCAGATTGATATCAAAGTGCTCATGGTAATGTAGGATGCTGTAGAAATGAAAAGACTGGGACAGGAAGATGAGCTCTTGAAGAGGATTATTATAATAAAAGAAAATGTACATCATACTTCTAGCCCTCACCTGAAAAATTCCTGTTTTCTGTTCATGTTACATGTATTTGGGGGCAAACTTTTCCCTTTCTTTGCAGCAAATTTATGGAAATACAGCTAGGTTGAAAAAACACCATTTTTCAACTCTTTCATGGTGAAGAACTTCTTTCTAGGTTCTAACCTAAATCTTCCCTACTCCACTTTGAATCCATTCTCCATTTCACTTCTCACAAACCACAAACACAGAACTACAAGTCTGGTTTGTCTTTTGTTAAGGGGTTTTTTTGTTTGATTTTTTTTTTTTTTTAAGTTAATGCTTGAGCATCACTTGTCAAAATGTTTTTGGTAATCACCAGAAATCTAAGTTTGTTGTATTAAAACAGGTAGAATGACATCTCAATAATTTCTTACTAGTTTTGAATGCTTCTGTTTAGTTGGCATCCATCAAACTCCAGTGCCAGAGGTTGTGGAGAATTTCAACATTTTTTCATAACTTCAAGTAGAAACCTGTAAAAAATTGAGGAATCAAAAAAATGTACGAGCCTAATGTTTGGATTTTGACCCCAGGGCATTATGAGTTGATCTACTGGGGATGGTGGATGCTACATGGCTCCAGACTTCTCAAAACTGCTCAGAAGTTTCTTTCTCAGATGATCCCAAAATAAAGACACCAACAAAGCACTGTATCCTACAGAATTTTGGAAACCTGTTTCTATAAAGTCCTGAGGAAAAAAATCCTAACTAAAATGGGAATTTTGAGTTGAAGATGTCTGTCTCAGACTCATGATCTCACGAGCATCTTGGTGATCTTTTATGTCTCCCAGATCTGCAGAAGACACCTGGGGAAACCAATATCTTTTAAAGTCTTTCTAAAACACGTGGATATTTTAGATGCTGGTACTTAACATGCTGAGAGTTTCTCACCCTGTCCTGCCAGTAGCCATCAGAGAACATTTCCTTTGGCATAACCAATAACCTCACTGCTCTAAATCCAGGTGCTTCAAAATGGGATCAGTGCTTGGAAAGGCAACATGGAAAGAAGAGATGGGTTCCACCTTCACTGACAGGAAGCAACCCAAAGCCCTGAGCCCTGAGAAAATTTGTTCATATTTTACATAGGAACAAATATATAGGAACTATACATTTGTTCCTATAGTTATAGCCACCAGAGAACATTGCTGCAAATATTTCAAAGGCTCAAGGATACCCTGATGGGGGAGCCATGTTTGTGCCATTAAGATACCTGTTGAATTTGATGCTTGCTGACATGAACTTTAATCACAGTCACTTAACTACCCTCTGCTGGTCTCTTTAGGATTTGATTCAGCAAGTGGAAAAAAATTAAAGTGCTAAATCTTTCACAGATTTTTAAAAACCAGCATTTTGAGAATGATAATCTCAGTGGCACAACTCAGTGTAGCAGTACAGACAGCAGTTTCCTCAGTGCTGGGCTGCTTTTATGTTTGAAAATGAAAGGACTTTGGTAAAGGAACAGGGTGTACAGGCAATAGAAGTGCCTCCAGCACATACAGGTTTCCCTATCTGAGCTGGTATTAGGAGAGCAATTGTACAGGAATTACCATGCAGACAAAATAACAGAGGATAGGATTAGTACTGCCAGGACAAGAAGTGTTTCTGCAGTTGCTAACACACTTCAGTAACATTTCAGGATAGAAGTTTGTAACTTGCAGCCCTTTCAGCAAAAAAACTTGGCAGCATAGTCTGTAATTCATAACTATTCTCAGATAGCAACTCTTGGCTACGAACAACTCTTCCTAAGGTTTCTCACTGCACACAAGGATATAAGGCTACTAAACATATTTCCAGAAAATGACACAGCCTTTTTCTTCCTTAACTGAATGACACAGGGTGTATCTGGACAGGAAACCTTTTCTCATGGGCTTCAACAAATGCCAGCATTTATTGATATATTAGTTTTGTTCAATTAAAACCCCATAAAACCAGGAGCAGTTCAACTTGCCAGATTTCCCATAGGCTATTTCAAGTTCTCATATTCTGAAGAAGCAAGTATTCTGCTGAAACTCTGTTGAGAAATTAAGCCAAGTCTACTAAATACAGCTCAGCAGCCACACTGGACATTTGCAACAACCCAAATGGAATTCCTGACATCACACCAGGAACACAAGAGTGAGAGGAAACCTGGCCATGCATTTTTCTGACATGCTTTGGGCCACACTAAGTGCTTTGATTCATCCAAGTTTTCAGTTTTCATGGAGCTGTCAACAAACCTAACAGCAGCACAGTTCTGTGAGCTCACTAAAAAAGGTAAAAAGAGCAGTATATACATACATAGTATACAGATACACATTTGTATATGCACATAGGTATCTCTGGGCATATATAGTATATATATGTCTAGTATATACACTAGTATATATAGTATATAGTATATACAGTATGTCTATGTATATATATACATTTATAGACACAGTGTTAACACCTGAAAAATATCTTGACTTTTGTGATACTAGTTGAGTCATCTAGCTTGTTTAGAGAAGATCTTAGGTGCATTTAGCAATGTATGGCCTGACTTCTTAGAAAAATATCCAGATATTAACAACTGAGATAGAAAATACACCTGGCAAGTATCTTGCTTATATGGTACTGTAGATATATAACATACTTGCATGTTTTTGTTACCCCTCCCCCTGTTTGTTCTGGCAGTGTCCAAGGTCAGGTTGGATGGGGCTTGGAGCACCCTGGGCTGGTGGGAGGTGTCCCTGGGCATGCAGGGGGTTGGAACTGGATGAGCTTTAAGGTCCCTCCCAACCCAAACCTTTCTGTGATTCTCTGATACCACTGACTTAGCCATGGCTTTAGCAAAGAGCACAAAGGAGTAATCATAATCACAACTCTCAGGACAAAAATCAAGCCTGGTTCCTGTCTGAAGTCTGTGGAATTATTCTTTATATTTGTCCTGTGTGTCTGCATATGAGACACCACCTGACCCAAGGGGAGAGAATCACTTGAAATATTAAAAATTTGAAATATTAAATATATAGCACAATGCAGCAACTCAGTCCTAAATTAAGTTTAAAAGGAAAACGGCCAAATAAAGGCAATTTAATATTTTGTTCTCATTTTCTGATCCTGCATGCTTTATTATGTTTAATCTTCCTTGGGAAGCTCAGAGTATTAAAAGTGCATGTTCCCATCATTCCACAGAACTTCCAAATAATGCAGCTGTTTCTCCCATGGGAAAACCTGTTCTTACTGTAACAGAGTGATTGGCAATAGCAGAAAGATTCAATTATGTTCAATCAGACACAGAAACAGAGTCTTCAGGCCTGAATCTGTAGTTGTAGAAAGGGACATGACCGAAATAGCTGTCTGGACTGCAAGGCTACTATGATTCAGAAGTTCAAGAGCTTTGGCAAAGTCACTATTTCTCTGTTTTGGGGTTTTTTATTGGTCAGTTGGTTTGTTTTCTGTTTATTTGTTTTTGTTTTCTTTAATCTAAGTCAACCAAAAATGAATGAAAAAGGACCCAAATGTATGAAGTAAAGGGTAAACAAAAGTATACACTTGACTGCACTACCTTAGCAGATATATTTTAGCTTCATTTAGACACTCTGTTCTAAAAGACACACACTTGAAAGGGCAAGTTAAATGTGACTGCCACTGGCTTCCCCTCCCCAGCTCTTAATATTTGTGCAAATACACATTTTATTTTGCTTCCTTGCCAGCAGAAGTCAAAGCTTGTACTTAATGGGTCCCTGATTCACACAATACTTCTTCATTCTATATCTGGTAATAAGATCTGTGTAGTTATTAAATTAATAGAGCTCTGATAGAAGTGGCAAATAACAGGGTTTTTTCTAAGTCCAGTTTGAACATTGATGACAAGCTACAGATTTAGCTCAGCTGCACGCAGATTCTTAGTATAGCAATTAGGAGAACTTAGGCTGTTTCCTGTTCATGTGACTTAATGAACTGAGCTCTAATTAAGCTAGAATGCTTTGGGCCACAGCTGCTACCTGGGTAATGCTTTTCATTTCTTTGCTGCATTTAATGGAGTTAAAATGCATGCTGCCCAGGAGAACTGCTGGCATGTATTTCAGGGTAATTCCTTATTTTTCCTTTAGAAAAGGAATACTGACTAATTATTAACATCAAAAGCTTAAAAAAAATTATTTGCACTTTCCCAAATTTTTGCTTATAGGATAAATATTCTTCATGTTAATACAACCCAGAGGAAAAAAACCGTTAAGAAATTAATAAATCATTATCAGCATTTAGTAACTGGGAAAAAAAGGAGCACACTAAGTTTGGATTTACTTAAGTATAAAGTCTAATCTCTCTTTAGACTTCCCTATGAGGTAATTATGAGTAGTCAAGAAACATCACAAATTAGTACCTTTGTTATCTCTACCAGAAGCATATGTAAAAGAGAACATCAATATCTTCCTCTGTGGAGTACTTAATCATTAGAAGACACATTTGGCCACAGGAGATTCTGCACAGAGCTCGTTCACAACTATAGTGTTTAAAGGAAATTTTAATTAAAAAGTCATGCACAAACAACAAGAGGTAGAAGGCAGACAGGGATAAAGGAGACATTCCCTCCATGGTTTCCCTTTCCACATTGTATTGTTCTCTTCTTTTCCACCAGCACTGTAGCTGAAACAACCAGAAATTTGGATTTAGTTATAGAGTATTTAGTCCAGCCTGCTCCAGGGATCAGAATGCAACCCAGCATCAACAACACCAAATTCAGGAGCAGAAGGAGAGAGTGTAGGAGATCAGAGCAAACAGATTTTGCCTCCTCTGTGTTCTGATGCCCAGGAAGGATAACAGGACTGTATGAGAGCACAGCTTCACAGCAGCAGGCCTTACTTTGTTTTGTGCAGGTTTGTTTCTTTTTCTCCTTGATTTACTCCAGAAACACTTCAAATGTTTTGTCCAAGACTGTCTTCAGGGCAGCCATGCTTCAGAGACCTGTGGGAGTGGCATGCTCTCCCATTTTATCAGGATACAAAGAGTGAATGACAGCAACAGAGCTACAGCATCTCAGATACCCAGCTAAGCGAATGCCAGAGACCTAAAAGCAAACACCAGGAGGTCCCACAACATATTCCCCAACAAATTAAAATTTAAGTACCAGTTCATGAAGTCTTTACCACTTTTAGAGGTGTGTGTTACAAACAGGCAGGCCAACAAGGGGGTCAGGCCCAAGCAACAAGGGTTTATGGCAGCCATGTCCTGCTTGACCAACCTGATCTCCTGCTGTGAGCAGATGAAGGAGAGGCTGTCGGCTCCCACAGAATCCTCCCAGAGAAGGTGGCAGCTCAGACTCTTCACTGGTAAAAAACTGGCAGGACAGCTGAGCCCAGAAAGCTGTGGTGAACAGAGTAGAGTCCAGTTGGTGGTGGGTTATGAGTGGCTTTCTCCATGGCTCAGCTTTGGGGCCAGGATTGTTGCATACCTTCCCCAATGATCTGGATGAGGGTGAAGAGTGATCCCACAGAGTCCTGCTCTGGATCCCAGAATGACAGAGGTGTAAACGTGGCCATACCGGGAGCTTCCCTCAGAGCACCAGGGTACAGACAGAGGTAAGTGCTGTGTCTTTAAAAACTGCGATAAATTGAGAAAAAAAGGGGGGGGTCCTGGAGCCAGGGAAGGCCGAGGGAGAGCCGGAAGGAGGCGGGAATGGGCAGCTATCGTGAGAGAGCCGACAGGCTGAGGGGAATGGGGAGGATGAGGAGGATGAGGAGGA
>JAAWXA010000066.1:268155-367224 GCA_038090715.1 Florisuga fusca
TGAGGGGGATGAAGGGATGAGGGGGTTGAGGAGGATGAGGGGGATGAAGGGATGAGGGTGAGGGGACTGAGGGGGATGAAGGGATGAGGGGGTTGAGGAGGATGAGGGGGATGAAGGGATGAGGAGGATGAGGGGACTGAGGGGGATGAAGGTGGGCCCAGGGACAGGGCGGAAAGGCGGGAGCTTCCCTCAGCCCTCAAGGAGGGAAAGCATTTACAGTAAGTTGGAAGTTAAAGTATGTATGATTGTAATTGTCTCATGTTAAACCAATATATATTAAAATTTCATCAAGTTGTGCTGGAGGGCTTTGAGGTTGCATGTCAGGAAAAACTTTAGAAAAAGGGTTGTTAAGCACTGGAATGGGATGCCCAGGGCAGCAGTGGAGTCACCATCCCTGAATGTGTTTAAAAGTTGTATAGATAGGGTGCTCAGGGACATGGTTTAACTGGGCTGGCAGAGCTATTTTAGCAGACTTAGGTTAAGGACTAAATAGTATTACAGGTCTTTTCCAACCTGAGCAATTCTATGATTTTAAGATTCTATGATATAAAACTTAAATAAGATAGAAAATCAAATATTAGAGCTCAAAAAACCCATCGAACTACACCAGGTCAGCTGCTGTGTCATGTTGCTATCAAGCTGTAGGCAGTGTCTTTAAATACCAGAAAGAGCATAAAATTCTAACAGGAAAAAGTTTCAAAACTCAGATACTCCTTGAACACATACAAGGCCTAGGACTGACCAAATGCTGTACTTTGGTTTCACTCATTACAAAGATGCAGCTATTTTTCTAAATATATGGAAGGCTGTTAAAATCTCTCACAAAGAGAGAGTATATTACTGGAAGTGGAATGTTTTTTTCAGGATCTTCATATAAACACAAAAATATTCTAGAATTTTTATATCTATAATTTCCTAAAGGGGCAAAAAAAACCAAACCCATAATCAAAACACTTTCATTTCAATGGTTTTGAAATCAGTTACAACCAGGTTGAACCAGGGCTAATATTACAGGATGGTCACTTTCTCTCCTGTGTTTCTTCACACCACTCAGAAGGGACTCTGGGAACATGCTGAGGAGCCAGCTTTTAAGCAAAACATTGCAGCAGAGAAGGAGAAAACAACAGGAATCCAGGAAAGTAATGGATTACATAAGGTAGGTATTGCATGGGTGAAACAGATAGGCTGAAGAGATTTGTGTGGAGAGGTCTTTTAATCAGATTTCTTTTTTCCTGAAGCAATTACTGTGCTAGTGAAAGATTACAGCATCAAACAACCAAAGTTCTTATTACACGGTGTCATTTCAGTGGTGGCAGTGGTACAGTGAATGCATCCAGGGAATACAAGTTTCACCTCTGATGTGGAGAGATACAACTGGAATTCTTTTTTTGTGATGCTGATGGGAAGGTGCACATCAACTTTGTCAGAGTGCCTGCTCTGTACCACAGAGCTATAGCCTTTCCCAGGTGGTAACAGATTGCTCTCTGCAGTGCTAAGAGCTTACTCAGCTCCCTTGCAAACTCAGGAAGAATCTGCACCATGGAAAGCCCTTTTTTCTGAGGCAAAGTTTGTAATTTTGCTTAAAAAGTCACAAGAGGGAGAAGAGAACAAAATGACTCAGGAGTGTGAATAGAAGTTAATGAAAAAAGTGTTAATAAAAATAACCTCAGATCTGTTTCTCTGTTCATTTGTGCCTTACCAGCTTATATCCACACATTCTTTCCAGCAGTTCCAAAACTCCTGCACTTCATTCTTCTGCTTTGTGTACTCACCCAATGCTACTCCTCTCCTTATCAGACAGTGATCATAATTTGTAGTTATTTGTCTTTTTTGCATATTGCTTTTTTTTTGCACCCACTTTGTTCAGTAAAGGAAGCTAAATGTGTTTGAGGTTTTACAGACAGAAGCCATTACAAAAACTTTGCGAGATGATAGTGAAGTGGAGGAGGTTTGTGGTTTAGTTTTTCTTTTCTTCCTAAATGGAATTCAGGTGTGTTGAATTTGATGAAGAGGAGATCCTGTTTGGCGGGTGCTCTGCTGCTGCAGTCTCTGCAGGCCGTGGGAATTAGGAAGGGCAGTGCAATCCTATATATAAGGCATCCAAGCTTGAAAAGGAAAGCCTAGAAAGTGGCAGCAGCAGCACTGCCCATTTGGAACAGAGGAGAGTACTCAGCAAAACTCTCCAGTTAGGGAATGCATCATGTTTCTGGCACTAATCCTGCTCCTCTTCTGCAGTGTTCTGCAGTCTGCTGGTAAGTCCAGGATGTCTGTCTTCCTCTTGGTGTGTGATTTGAAGGCAAATATGTGTGACTGAAACAAAGTGGGTGACTCTTGTACTATTACAATACATGAGGGTCGGGTCTTGCTCTCCTTTCCCCCAACAGCCAGAATTAAGTTTACACATTTTCTTCTACCTTGCTGCACCTTGAAACACAACTGCAAAATTAATAAATGCATCCATGACATAGAACTATTTCTTGGAAACATGCTTACTGATTTGTTGGATCATTCCCTAAAACTAATTCCAAGGATACAGGGAATATTCTTTTTTAATAGACTTAAGTTCCATTTCCAAGCTGCCAAGTGCCTTCATCTTTCAGCTATTTGTGATGCAGTGCTCTAGTGATGTCATTGTGAAATCTTGTTTCTGTGTAGAGTGATGACCAAAACCTTCTTCCTTTGTTATGCAAACTGCAGAAAGTATGAAGTAGGAGCTGTGTGATGGCATTGCATTTTTGGAGAATGATGTGACTGGAAGAATCCTGTGCTGGAAAACAGGCATCTTATTCCAGTCTAAAAATGTTCTGTGACTCTTGCAGTAGTCTCCACATATTATTCAACATAATTCTTTAGACTTTTAAAGGGTTCTTGCTTTTTTGATCCAACCCATGTGACTAGCAGATAACTCTCTAGTATTTAATAAGTCCTGACAAGTGAGTTCATTGACTCTGTAGCTATTCTGCCTCCTTACTCATTCCTCTTCCTGTAGTGTTTTCAACTGATTCTTTGAGAGTGAGACTGTTTTGCCACTGTTTGGCTCTGCTTAAGAGAATAGTTTCCTGTTATCTCTTCTGTGTAGTCTCTGTCATTATCAGTTGCTACTGTTCTGATTTCAGCAACAGGCTTCAAGATGCTAAAAAGTATGCTTCCCTTGCTCCAGGCTGAATAAAATTAAATTTGCCTCTATTATTCTTTCTATATTTAACGAACCATATAGTTCAAATTCTTGCAACAAGGTGTATTACTCTTAAATAACTCAGCCTGTAGCACCAGAAACAACAAAACAATCAACTCAACCCTTTTGTAGATTCTGAGAGCCAGTTTCTCATCTCAGCTACTTTGCTATAAATCAGGTGTAACAACTGTAACCAAGATCAAGTCAAGTACCTAAAAATGCATCCTAACCCCAAATGAAGATTCCTTCAAGTACTTCATCTACATGACTTTATGATTTAGAGGAGGTAGATGTTTTACTGTAATATTCCCAATCTAATGGAAAATTAGTGTTGATCACAACTCAGTCACAAGCTTTATGTATAGATTTGGCAATTACAAATAGGGTCTCATCTATAAAGGACTGTGCTGTCAAGAATGCTCATTAGAGACTATGCAAACAGGTTTCTTGCTGTAAAGGAGGACTTTGAAATGTGACATTTTTGTGAGGCATATCTGAACCACAAGAACTTGAACTCTATAATCTAAAACTGATCAACATGCAGGGTGCTCATTGTTTCAAACTCTAGGTTCAAGTCTTACCTCTTTAGAATGACTTAAATCAAACCAATTCTCCAATTCTCTTCATGGATCTGCGTCCAAATTCCATACATTCAGTCTGTTTCCAACTAGAAATGTAAATATTCATTGTAATAACATAGATTTCATACAGAGTCTGATGAAATCTGGAAGACACATTTCCTCTTTCCCTTGGTAACTCAAGAAAAACTGTAAATTTGCATTAGCCTGAATAAATAACCTACAGAAGTATAAAACCAGATTAAAAGGGTTAGCTCTATATTTTACTTAATGCTGATTCATTGATTAAATTGAGGCTGTACTACTTTAGCTAGCTCAATAGTAAAAACTGCATAGGTCCTTTAGAGATGTTCATATAGTAATATTTTTTACTAAGTATGTAGCTAGGAAGTCACCTTGATTTATGCTGTGCAGCCATCTTCTTTGCAAGAGACAAAGGGAGTTGATAATTTGATATTGAAGTGAAACCATCATGAACCTGTGCAACTGACTGCTAACATTGCAGCTCTGACATTAGCACTGCCCTTGCTGTTAAATTCCATTTGAGGTTTACATGATTTATTTAAATGCTCTGGTCTTCTCAAAAATGTCTGACATTTCAACAGTTCTTTTTGTCCCAAATGAAAAGATAAAAGCTGGTCACTTTGCAGAACAGAAATCCCAAATTATTTCTGTTTGGAAGTACAAAAATTTTCATTGCACTGTTTTACATAAAATGGAAAGGTTTTGGTTTGTTTGTTTGTTTTTTCATTCATTAAGCTGATGCAGAATACTTTGATTGAAGCCATTCTAACATCAAATTGCATTGCCTTGTAGGGGATGCCTCATACTAAGTATAATAAGCAAAATAAAATAACTTACTTCTTCCCAGTAAGTCTCCTTCCCAGTCTGGATTGTATTTCTGTCTTGACCACACAGAAACTGCACTTTGACAGATACAATTCTTAAGAAATTCAGGCCAATTGGAACAGAGTGGGAGCTGAAAGCAAAACTTCCTTAGAAAAGTGGAAGTCTGTTTCCAGTTCCACTGAGCTAATAAAAAATTAACATTTAATGCCAAGTCCAAATCATCTTGTTTCTCAAAGGAAAACAAGGTGCTTGCAGTAATAGTAAAATATCAATAAGGATGGGTTTAATAATTTAGAAATCTCACTTCTCACTAAGGTGGCCTTTTCAGTGAGAAATTCCAAGTGGTTGCTAGAGAGAGCTTCTGCATGGGGCCAGAGCACTCCCTGCATTTAGACAACCTGCAACTTCATTTGGTTCTGAATGGTTAATAACATTGCCAGGGTGATTTAAGAGTTTCTTCAGAGTTCAGGTTGAGAAAAAGAATGCAAATACTGAGAATAATTACCATACTGTAATTAGATCAATATTTTGGTCTGACAGGATACAGACTGGGGGGCATATAGTCACGTTTTACCAGTTATTCCTTGAGCAAAACATGACAGAGGATTTAAAATGTACCTTAGGTAAATTTAATATTACTCTTGCACACCTCTGTGCAATCTAGGATGATTATTACATTCTGTTTTTTAAATATACCAAACCTGGGGTATTTGTAACATTTAGTAGCAGTTTGGCATGCTTAGTCTTGTGAATTATGAATCTGAAAAGCTTACAAATAAGCTCTGTAAACCAAAGTGTCTGTTCTGATCTAAAATATTTATCTGTAAAGTATTAAACTGTTTGTTTTAGATCAAGCTCTCTGGATAGTTCTCACCTGAAAGAACATTTTAGGCATATCTTCAGTTCCTGCCATTCCAATATCCTCTGAAGGCAGCTGTCACACACTCTTAAATTTGATAAATATAGTGCTTGTGTTTTGGTGTTAAATTGTAGGGATTGCAAAACTGTAAAATCTGTAAAATCAACAATAACTGAACACAAGCAGAGATATCAAAATACAGGGGTTCAAAAGCTGCAGCAGCAGGCCTGGTTGTGAAGAGTGTTAACTCCATAGTCACACAAACTGACCCTATTACTTCCTGGGGTGCACTGACTGTGCTGCTGCTGAGCTGCAGGATGATCATGGAGGTTTCAGACATTTATTGGCCAGGGCTAAATGAGGATAAGGCAGCATGAGTAGGATCTACAATCATTTTCTGGTCAGCATGTCAGAGAACTGCAGAAGTTGAAGGGCTGGTCATGAGTGAGTACAGCAGCTTGCAACCCAACAGCCAGTGAGATCACTTTGTCCTGTTCTGTGTGGAAATGTTTAGTTTATCAAGAAAATATTATGCTGGTAACTTACTCCAATTTAGAAAAATTATGTTGCATTGTACTCTTAAGTTTCACTCGTAGAGCAGTGCCCCATGAAAGGGACACAACATCCAGGAATTAGGACAGAGAGAATACCTCACTGAACTTTTGTCTTGGCCTTTGCACTGCAGGTGATGACTTAGGGTTTGCTTTACACCAAAGGAGAGAAATGTTGGTGTGTAATCCATTTGTTCCACGTTAGACACATTCTTTGCAAATCAGACTGTGCCCAGCAAATTTGTGTTTACTTTCCCAGCCTGTGAAAAGACTCTGCACAACTGGCTGAGATGAAGGTCATTTTAAAAGTTTCAGTGCATGCCTTTGCTTTGTACCTGAGATCCAGACATCTCCAGCTTCCCCATCAGTATATGCTTCAGTTCTTCTCTGAAATAATACTTATTGAAAGATGTTATCTGAGTAAGGTAAAATGAACATTTAAGAGCTAAAACACAACACTGGGGGGATGGTATATAGAGAATATCTGGATAGAAGGGAAAAAAATCAAGGATGTCAGTTCAGAAGCATTCTTACCCCAAATTTGTTCTGTTAGCTTTACATTCATCTCAGGATATTTCCTCCTGTTATACATACATATATCCTGATATATATATATATATATCCTGATATGTATAAAATTTTTCAGATCCAGTATTTCTTATAAAATTTAGTAGCACATTTCTGAAGTACCCCAGGTCCTTTTTCTTACAGCTTCTTTTGTTGTTAGCATCCTGCTGCTGACTCCAGGAAAGCTCTCTCCATGCATTCAGTGCCTCTGCCCCTGCCCAGTGCTGACTGCTTGCAGTTTGGCTGTGGGGACCCTTTCCACCAGCCCTCTGACTCTCTTTGCACTGTGGGCAGGAAGCAAGCTGCTAGAGGAAGGGACTTGTGAGTATGAGATGATGCAGTTGTCCACATGCTCCAGCTCTGGGCTTGTGACAGAGGAGGAACCATTCTCTACTCCACATTTGCTAAACTTTCCTTGTCCTCTGAAAACCAGGAACCGGTTCTGTGTGTGGAAGGGAGCAGGTAACAGCCTGCAGCATTCTGCCCTAGCAGGAGCAGCAAAAGCAACAACTAGGCCTGGGGATTTCCTGCTCTTCAGCTAGTTCTACCCAAGTGGTGGAGTAAGAACAAACTTCAGAAAGTAAGAAACTCAAGGAAGTAAGAAAGAAACATGAGATTCATCCCACTCACTTTTTTGTTTGTTTGTTTTGTTTTAATGAGGAACATAAGGTTTGAGGCTGAAGTACAGGAAATCCCATTTTGTGCAGGATTTCTGGCAGCTTTTAGTAACATTTTGCCAGTCGCAGAAGAATTTTATCTTACAGTCTGAATGATGTGATTTTTCCACTAGAATTTCCATTCAGTGTTCTGTGGCATGACACAAAACACATATGCTGACCCTGCTTTGACTTGTATCATGTCTAAGCATTAAAAAATGTGCAAATAGTAAACTTTATTATACCCAGAGACTAACTTCTTGTACTATTTCTTTCACAGCTTTTGAAGGAAATTACTGGTCCCACTTTTTTCTCCACAACCAGGAAGAGTCTCTGCAGAGAAGTAAGTGCCTGACCTGGTATTTTAAGATTTATGCTGCAATTATAAATAACAATTACATTTAACATCAACTCTATGTTGCAGAAGAATATATGTACTAAACATATAATCAAAATAACTACTTGCCTCAAGCAGCATACATTTTAAAACATTAGTTTTAGAAATTCTAAATTAAGACCTTGCCTACAAAAAGCTGGTCAATTATAGTGTCTCACACTGGTCAATTTTACATTAAATGGAAAGGGCTTAAGTGTAGCATGCTGAGGTTTTGATGCCTAAGGACAGAAACTGGGCAGTTTAGCAGCCTGCCACATTTAGAAATTTGCTATGGAGGTCGTTTATGTGACCTGTTTGATTTCCATTCCTGCAGATAACTGCCTAATATTGTCTAAGAATTTAGGAAATGGATTCTTTTGATGCAAAATCCAGGAAATTAAATAAAGCTGATTGTCTGCACAGGGTAAGACTATGAGATTATTTTAGAGATTGCAGGTTAAAAAAAAAATCTATGTGATTTATGTAATTATTAGTCTATCAGAATATGGTAGAGTTCTTCCTCATCTTTATAACCTGGGGGAGTCAGGTTATCTCCACCTCAACATCCAGCTGTGCCAGCTGGAGCTATGGTTGCCACAGTGCTGGTAGTTTCCCAGAAGTTTTCCCTCAGCTCCCAGGAATGGCTTTTGTGCATGCACCCAGCCCTCCAAGCAAAATGCACTCCAGCCACCTACTTACTGCAAATTTGCACCAGTCCTTCTGAGTCTGAGAAATAAGAAGAGCACTTGCTTAGAAATGTGTATAATTAATATATAGCTTGAAAGGACTGAAAATGTGAGCTTTCAGAAATACTGTAAGAAAGGCAGAAATCAAAAAAATGTTAACTCATAATTAAATGGTGACTTCTGTCTGCAGTTATTATGGTATTTTCACTTACAAAGAAATTTCACTTCCACTGAAAAGAAGGCTGAACAAGTACAAGACAAACCCCAATAGCCTCACAAAATCCCCTGAACTACAAATAATTGGAGACTGAGTGAGTGTCTGGGGAAGTACATGTGCTTGACCTGGTGGTACTATTCCCTTGGACAGTGTCTTAGTGATCACTGCTGGAAATAAAATACTGAGCTGCAAGAGTCCTGGGTTAGAACCAACACAACTTTTCACTTGTTCTTTTCTGAAGGAGCATGAGGCACTGACTTTTTCATTCGAATTTAATTCATTAAGAAATCAGTTTTGCACACCCATGGCAACAATGAATAAGTTTCATCACACTGACAGGACACTGTGTTTTACAGGGTGTGCTGTTCCTCTGCTGGGACAGGATACAGAAGGCTACAACTCTTCTGAAAACACACAATTTTTACTAGACACTTTCTAAAATAAATATGGATATAATTCCTAGTATTGCAGAAAAATTTTCTATCATTTTATTTACAGGCATTCTTCCTAGTAATCCCTTACCTAAATGCTTTATGTTAAAATACTGGGCTTTAGTGTTGCATACTATTAAAAAGGAATTCTGTGTACTGCAAAAGTTAGTGCATTTCAGTGTCTGACAATGAAATACTCAACCTTGTTTGGAGAAAGTATTTACCAAAAATGCAAATTTGTTATAATGAGAAGCATTTCTTTAGGCAGGAGAAGCAGAGTGGCTTGAATTAGGTGCATTCTCATTCAGCATAAGCATGGAAAAGCTTAATGAAGTTCATCCTAAATGTTGAAATAGTTGAGTAGTTATGTTCATTCAAAAAAAGGAAACCAAAGAAAAGCCTAAAAAAAAATAATTCAGCAACTCCTCTGTCTTCTGTCCTTTCTTACAACAACAGGAAGAGTAAGGTATGGATATACAGAAATAAAAAGAAAATCCCTAGTTATCATGTGATAAAGATGTAACTCAAAAGACAAATATGTAGTTTTAAATCTTCTTGAGTTATTAACACACCCACTGGTGGTTTTTTTCTGATAAGGTTTAAATAGAACCAATACCCTGAAGGCACTCCTGTATCTATAAAAGGGGCACCTATTGCACTCTGACTATTGTGCCACCCCAGGTTGTCATTCCTTGCACACTCTGAAAAAGTTGGGGTTTTCTGGGCAGTGTCACTGGGATAGCAGCTGGGATTAGAGCTGAGGGATCAGTGATAACAATGAGCCAATTCCTGTTTTCCAGTCAGACGGTCTGGACAGCACAGCAGCATGGAAGAGGAGTACTTTTTGCCAACAGGTAACAGCTCACTGGGAAACAGTGTTTTCTACAGGACCTAAAATAAAAGCAATGGTGTTGTGTAGTGATTTGATCACTCCTTAAGAAGAAATAAATGTCTGGGCTTCTGGCCTTTAAGCAGTGGACATAAATTGCAAGTAGGCTGATCAACTTACCTGACACTTTGTTCTAGGATATATTCTAAGCTTCATACAACTCCATAAACAAAAATAATCTAAAATCTTAAAAGTAATGATCTGAGTCTGGAAATATAGAGCCAAGAACATGATTTTGCTCACTTCAGTGGTCCTGTCAACTTCAGAGGGACTGTTCAGATGCTTTAAGTAGGTATGGAACTAACACCAAGTGCTGCAGTTGTCTCTCTTTTTTTATGATGCATTTCAGCCTCCTGAAGTTGGGCCATTCAGATGAAAAGTGATTACTTTTTGAAAAAAAAACAAACCTGATGAGAACATTCCATATAATTAGAAAGCCACCTGGATCTTTGTCACACAGAGACCCCAGAACATGGGGACTGACAGGTTGGGCTTTGAAGACTGTCTTTAGGTATCTAGTGATGTGAGTCAATGAATCATGTTGCAGTAATGCCATAGAGAGCTGCAGTAGTACTGTGCCTGACATGATAAATGGCTCTCCAGTAGCAATCTGCCACCTTTACAAACAGATGAAGCAGAATGAGGTAGGAAGATAAACCTTTATATTAACCATGAAAGAGATGGAAGTGTGTTCCCCAAGCCAGGAACCTAAAGAGCTCTCCACTGCTTACAGTTGATAAGATTATTGCTCCAGTTATTGTTTCACTTCCTGACTTGAGATAACATTTTGAGGTTACAAAAAAAACCCCCAAACCAAACAAAACCCAAAACAGCTAGGATGTTGTTTACATAATGAATCTGAGAAGGAGCTTATTACCTTTTCCTACTATTTGTATTTGAAATGGCAATCAGAATGAACAAATACATTATTAGAAGACCTAAATCCATTTTTTTCTCTTTCACTTCTATAGTTTTGAGCAGGGATTCCTGTTCTACTTGGGGTGGAGGGCATTTTTCAACCTTTGATAAATACCAGTATGACTTCACTGGGACCTGCAACTATATCTTTGCAACTGTATGTGATGAAACCAGCCCAGACTTCAACATTCAGCTTCGCCGTGGGCTGGACAAAAAAATTGCAAGGATCATCATTGAGCTGGGAGCTTCTGTTGTCATTGTTGAGAAAGGCAGCATTTCTGTCAGGAGTGTTGGGTAAGATTCTGGATTGAATGGGGGAAAGTGTTTGAAGAAGGAAAGGGTTTACACAGCAGTTGCACTGAAGAGGACTGCTATCTGTCAAAAAGGAATTGGCAAATTGCAGAAGTTGCCCTTGTAATTTTCAACCAGTGATGTTCCACTTCTCAGCCTCTGGTGCCTTCCCCATGGGGTTCTGAGCAGACCCAGAAGCTTGGAGTTAAGCCATGGGGGTCATTTTCTCCACCTACTTCCCTTGCCTTTGGAGGGGGTGAACTGTTTTTCTTATCCAGGAGAGTGTTGTTGGGAAACTCCCAGCACTCACTAACTCTTTTGCACTCCAAGGAAGCTTCCTGTGGGATTCCTTCCAGCTGGGCCCTGAGTGAGCTGAAGTTTGCTCTTCTAAATTCTAAAACCTTTGAATTAACCTTCATCATGCTCAGCAGCATCCCAAACTCCACACTAGTGTGGTCACTGCAGCCAAGTCTGCCACTAACCAAGGTGGTACAGAGCAGGTTGTCTTGGTTACTGAGCTTGTTCTTTAATGTTGTAGCATGAAGTTTCTCTAACCTTTGCCATTTTCAGTTGTAGCAGTAATTCCTACCCTAACAGGCTGTAGTCCATGGAAGCTCTTCAACAACAACAGCTGAAGATCAACAGCAGTTCTACCACACAGACCTTGTTGTTACAGGCTCTTGAAACAATAACTAGACCCTAATGAAACCAAACCAAGTGAAGATGCACAGTTCTGTGCACACTTTATCACCATTTCCTGGTGGTTCTGGTATGAAACTCCTGACACCACTTTCAGTCAACAGAAATGTTAATGTATCATGAA
The DNA here is from genome assembly GCA_038090715.1 of Florisuga fusca. NCBI lineage: Eukaryota > Metazoa > Chordata > Aves > Apodiformes > Trochilidae > Florisuga > Florisuga fusca. Next base: position 280,022 of record JAAWXA010000066.1, read on the forward strand.
ATCTGACAGTTACAAAAGAAAAAATTCTGTTCCATGTTGCTGCAAGTACTCAGATTGTATGTCCATCACATCTAGAAAAAGGTAACTAATACCTGCAGGATACTGATGTGAGGAGGTCAGTTTCTCCTCTGTCCTTCTTGCAGTGTCATTAAGCTGCCTTACACCAGCAATGGAATCCAGATAGCACCTTATGGACACAACACCCGGCTGGTGGCCAAGCTGATGGAGATGGAGCTGGTTGTCATGTGGAACAATGATGACTATCTCATGGTTAGTAAAATGTTCTGATAAGTTCAGAGAGAAAATTCCCACAGACTTATGGGAATGAGAAGATCTCTAGACTTAATGGGTCCTTTTTGCATGTGTGAACTATTTGGATATTTATTCTTATCCTGGTTCATCTATTCCTCTTGAAATCAACAACACTGCTGTTTATACCTGCCTGTTCCCTTCACTTCCAGCACTGGTTGTTAACCAAAGCCACCAATGTTGAGAGTCACAGGTGCATTCAGGGATTTAAAACTTTTTCACAGCTGTTACAACGTTTTGCTAAAGGGATGTTGAAGTTGTTTACACTGGTGTAGAATTTCACACTGTATTCCGTAGTCTTGTCATTTCTTCTGCACTTTCCCAGACATCTTTCTTTTGGTTTCAAACATATGGTTTTCCTAGCATCTCCTTTGTTTCCTTCCCATTTCTGAATCTTTTCATGTTTTCCCTCCAAAAAGCCTGACATGTTGAAGATGAGGGTACATTTTCTCACCATGACCTGTGATACCAGTGCCACAAAAGATACTGAGTTCCAAATTGGCAAGTTTACTGAGAGTGATATTGCTATGTAATAAATGGTCTGGGAGATTTACCAGCATTACTGTGACACACATAGCAGGAAATGCAGGTGTGATGGTTATCTGGAATCTGTGCACAGTCAGGTTATTCCCTCTGTTCTAAGGTTTTCATAACCTGAGAAATAAAAAGCAACAAGCATTGCTTGTAGCCAGTAGTAATATTATCACTTGACTCTCCAGAGCAATAAATAATTTAATAACCTTCTTCTGAAAACAGGTTTTCCTCCTGTAACCTTCAGATTCTTAAGAGAACAGAGTTGAAATTTGTGCTCTGTCAACAAAGATCTAAGCAAGGAAACAGCATCATTAAATTTTCTATTTTTGCAGGCTCCTTAGAATATTATCCTCCTCAGTTCTCTGCAAATCTCTTGTAAACTTATTCTTTCATTTAATAATAATAAAAAAAATCACAATACTTTTCATCTAGTGAGAATTAAGTTTCTTCCAAAACTTTTTCTCCAATCAAGCCACTGAAATTAATGAGAAGGATCACTTTTAGCTGGATCCTTGAATTGTATTTCTTTGAGAAACTGGATACTGTATAAATGATTTTACTTTGGGTGATCCTTTTAAATGTCTGGGGTTTTTTTAATTTTATTGTAGGTTTTGACTGAAAAAAAATACATGGGGAAAACGTGTGGAATGTGTGGAAATTATGATGGCTATGAAATGAATGAATTTGTGAATGAAGGTAAGCTCTAAGGACAGGTCAGATGGAGGGAGAACTAAGTCAAGGTGGAAATTTAATACTGCACTAACTTTGCTCTCACTGCTCACTCAGCTGGGGAACTGATTAAAGCACTCCCATAGGTCACCAACATACCTATCCCATGATTATGCTGCACAGTATGATTTGCTGTGATGATCACATTGTGGGTTCTTCAGACAAGTGATAAGGACTCTCTTATATTTTAGAAACAGGAGGTTAGGATCACACTCTCTCTCATCTAATTTTCAAAAGAGTTTGGATTCATGGGGAGGCACAGTGAGGGTAATAATTGCAGTAGGCAGGAGCAAGAAACTATAATAAAAAGAGCATAGTGGACAAGAACATTAGCAAGCAACTTTACCCAGTAAAGTTTGGGTAAATTTAGAACAAAATAATTGGTGCTGAGGACTTGATTCTGTGTTTTGGGGTCTCCCTTCAATCAGTCTCATCTGGTCTGTTCAATTAGTGCCTATTAACAGGTGGAGCTCATTACACATGCTCCTCTTGGTTTCATCTGAAAGGAATTCTGTGTGCCAAGACTCCCCCACAATGGCAACAAAATTGTGTCCCCACTCTGTGTTAAAGCACACTGCTAATCTGAACTACAGTGCTTGTGAGAAGGCACTAACCTGCATAGTAAACTGATCTCAGATCAATAGAGAGAGAGGAAGTTTTCTATATACACCACAGAAAATAATTCTAAAAGTTACACAATCTTTTGAGGGTTGTGATGAGTTTAAACCACATGTAGGGAAAAATATAAGATTGGGGGATAAGGAAAAGAGGCAGGAATTAGCAGCTGTCAGAGAATAAGGCAGCTGACACAAAAAGAGCAGCAGATGATGTCATGTGAGGTAGTAGATGTGATAGATGAGGAAACAGATCAGAGAAATGATCAAGGTGATAAAATGATACTTGACTGAGTAGACTGCAGGGAAAGGGCAAAAGAGATAATTGTTATAATCAGGAAGATTAATTAGGACCATTCACAGTCTAAGAGAAGAATTTGAGTTGTGCTACATCACAACAACAAATCTTTGTGAAGTTTTTCCTGACAAATTCTAACCTTTAAATTCACAGGTCAGTTGCTGGATACATATAAATATGCTGCATTACAAAAAATGGACGATCCATCAGAGATCTGCTTGTCTGAAGAGATACCAATTTCCACCATTCCTCACAAAAAATATGTAAGAAACATCTTACTTTTATGATTCTTAAGAGAGATGGAAAGTTGGTAGGTAGGTAGGTAGGTAGCAACAACAGAGAGGCAGTGATTTCATAATACTGACTTCCATGAACATGGATAAAGTCAAAATTTGTATATCCTGGTGTGAGAAAGAAAAGCATCTCTTTGCATTAAAACACATTTTGAGAAAGGCCTATGGACATTTTTGAGTATGGATTTATATTGATCATGTACATCTGTCAGCATTTAGCTCACAGCTTTCAGAAATTTCATGCAGGTCATAATAAGAAACTCATGGAAACCAGTGAAGATTTAAAGAACCTGTTATTGAACTACTAGAGACCTGACATCATAAGCTGTACAGGCTTGAAGCTGCTCAACAATACATCAAACATCCTGCCAGATAACAGTGTTCATAACAGGGCCACCCCCTCTGAATTGCTATCACTTCCAGTCCTGGATGACAAGAAAATCAGCATCCCTGAAACATGATGCATCTATGTAACTGTGGTTGAAAGAGGAAGTTTGGCAGCACCAAGAAATGGGCTTCTCTTTTTGGAGATCCAGGAATCAGATTAGGATCTGCTAGGCTGATGAGATGGAAACTCCACAATGTCTCTCACCAGCTTGTTCTTTTGTCTACCTAGGGGGTCATAAAGTCACCATATGCCTAGTGATGAGTACTCACTGCTGTCCTCTAAGACTCATTTCACTTCACGTGGGGTGATCATGCATTTTGGTTCTGTTTGTACTTTCAAGAATGTGACCTTACTTTGCCATTCTCATGTACTCATTTTTATGCAGGCTATAAGTTACCATTAGTTACAAAATGCTTAAGAAGTTTTGTCCTGAAATAGGAGATTTTTATTCTTTTTTCCTTAATAGTTTCATCTTTGGGGGTTTTTTGGTTGGTTTTTTGGGGGGGTTGGTTTTTTTTGGGTGGGGTTTGTTGGTTTGGGTTTTTTTTTTGAACATAGAAACCGTCCCTCATACTAAAAAATTTAGCTTTGATACTATGAAGGAAAAGCCAGCTAGAAATCTTCTGAGAGAGATTCTTTTCCCAGAACAGAAAACCAGAGAAACATGAGTTTTGTACCATCTCTTTAACAAGAAGATCAGGAATAAAAGCTTCTGTGGGTCCTGTGAGGAAGATGAAACCCTCTTTTTCAGAAAGCAAATATCACATGGAAGACTTTTTTTCACCTGGTGGGGCAGCTGTCTTGGCTGGGAAGTTTAACCTTTTTACATTTTTTCTCATTGAGACCTTTTACTGCAGTAGGGAACATGATGGGCAATAGAAATATATCAACTGTTTGCTCAAGGAGGAAGGAGTGTTGTGATCTTCACATCAAGAATGTTTGTCCTGGCACCACATCTCCAGGAGACAACAAAATCCCTGCCTTTCATGCTCTCAGCCATAGGGCACTGGTGGTTCTCAAAGAATGACTTGACTTTCAGCTTAATGAGAAGGGGAATTAAGCCAACACACTGAGATCCTTTTGTTACACAGTGGATTTATATTCCCTCCTATTTGAGAATTTCTCATTCAGTTTAAGCCAAATGTATTTTATTAAACTGTAGGGGAAAAAAGAGCTAAGAAACCAACAAGAAAATAATAACTGGCAGTGATATTTTTAGTGTGTGGTTTTCACATGAGGAAAATAGGAATAATTTTTCTTTTTATTTAGGCCATGGTCTGCTCTAAGCTACTGAACTTGGTGTCACCAACCTGCAGTGTGCCAAAGGATGGCTTTGTCATTCGTTGCCAGCTTGATATGCAGGACTGCAGTGAGCCAGGACAAAACAATTGTACTTGCTCAACACTCTCAGAGTACTCCAGGCAATGTGCTATGTCCCACCAACTGGTGTTCAACTGGAGAACTGAAAACTTCTGCTGTAAGTTCAAATGTTTCATTCAGAGCAGACTGTAGTTGATCTTACATGGAAGGACACTGATGATTAACTGGAGTTTAAATCAACTGATTAAAAAAAAAATCTTTACTGTCCTGAATAATATTATTTTCTTAAAGGAACAACAGTGGTAATACATTAAGAAGAGCATGGAAAACTCAAAGGAGAAGGAGGAAGCATGAAATGTATCTCCTACATCTAGATCAGTGACCATAAAAAAGATCCACCAAGTGAAACCTATTGAATGTGTCAGCCTCCAGTGGCAGGCTGTTCTCTCACTTCAGTTTTTTCATTATTATACTTAGCAAATTAGCCACTGAAAAGAGAGAACTCTTAAATGGCCTCTGAAGTATTTGAACATCTTTGCTAACAATTCCTATAACCCCTGTTATTCACAGGAGGTTTTCAATAGTGCATTTTGACATGCTCAACCTTCCTAATTACAGGGACTGATAGGAACAGGAAGCAAATTTTCCCTCACTCTCCAAACTGTACATGATTAGACACTTTTTTCTAAATGCTTGTGCATTACCAAAATTCTGATTCACATTTTGCAGTCTTTTTCAATACATCTGAAGCTCAATCTATAGTCATTGTTAGGTAGCAGGAGTCATGCTTGTATAAGAGAACAAGTTGATCATAAAAGAATCACAAATAAGTTTATTTGGTGTTATTTCTAAGCCATCTCACACATTAAATAAGCAGAGATGCAGCTCATGTCCAAAAAAAGGATCTTTCAAAATGATCTTGCTTAATATGATACTGTCCCTGCCATTTAGTCATATTTTTATTTACTCTTTATATGACTTTATGGTCATGGGTAGCAAATTTGTTAGAGGAATTGCTTTGACAGGAATATATTTCTCCTTACCCCTTGATTCTTACTCTGTCTCAAAAAATCTTTAAGATATTCACTCTTCCTTAGATTTTAGCATAAGAATGGTGAAATTCCAGATTCCAGTTAAATTATCTTTCTGAAGTCATTGTTTTACTTGCCCTGGTCTATCATCTCACCATTGTTACTTACAAGGCCTTGCATAATTTTGCTTTCCCTGCATTTCTTTTTTTTTTCCTTTTTTCTTTTTTTTTTTTTTTTTTTCCAATGACTTTTATTTTATTTTTATTTCAAACTTACTGAAAACATTCCCTACTAAGCTCCATTATTATCCCTGACACTTTAAAATTGCACTTCTTTCTAAAACAATTTTTCCCTCCTTTTCTCTAAGGTCACCCATCTTACACAAATCTGTAGCCCATTTCATTCTTTGGTTGGCCCCCAGTTTGTTTTAATCCTTTGGAGTGTAAACTCCTCATGGCATTTTATAGATGCAGATAAATATTAATGAGGCACTGTATGCATTCAGAGAACTGCAACAATTCTTACTAATCCCAGTAAAATAATAGCCTGGTCTTCTCCAAGTCATGTAAGTCTTCCTCTTGTCAGTAGATCATTACTAGGAATGGTACTAAAGTGGTAAAGGATTTAAAAAAAAAAAAAAAAAAGGGGGGGGGAATGGGAAAACCCCCATTTTTTCCCCTCCAAATGCCAAAGCTGAGAATATAAGAATTTGCAAATAAATGCCAAACATACAAAAAGTGATGAACTCTTTAGTATTTATTGCTCCTTTGTCAGCCTCATCTGTCACTACCTCTATTTCCCAAGCTCACTTATTTTTAGCCTTTCAGATAAGGAGAAATCTACTCTATTTTTAATTTATCACAAAGTAAAGCATGTTCTGAGTTCCACATATTAGAATTGCTGGAGAGCTGCATTCTGAGGAGCAGGTCATGTCTGAGAAGAAGGAACTGTGCAGAACAGCAAGTTATATTCTTTAAATCATTCAAGTGCTACAAAAAAATCTGATTTGTGGTAGTTTATTAGGCTTCAGTACAGCCTGATTGCCACTCATCAGGCTTCTGAAAGGAGTTTCTAATGAATAGTGCATGAAAAATTAATAAAACCTGGAGCCAGTATGATGGTAATGGTGAATACTCAGATGATGAATTGAGTACTGAGGCAAAGTAAGAGAATATTAGTGCCAGAAATCACAAGGTCCTCTCCATCCTTGGTGGCAGATGAGAGATTCTTCTATGTTTACACTTTTAAAATCTTAACATTTTCCCTATTTGTTGCAGCTGTGGGAAAATGTTCTGCTAACCAAATCTATGAGGAATGTGGTTCTCCATGTATTAAAACCTGTTCCAACCCTGAGTACAGCTGTTCCAGTCACTGTACCTATGGCTGCTTTTGTCCAGAAGGTATCTTTTTTTTAATTCATCATATCCTAAATGGCCTATACAAGTATTTTTGGCATGGATCAAGTGATACAGACTTCTCAATAATGAACTAGCAGTGCAGAGCAGAGCAGTGTGCTGCTCAAACTGCCATTCCTCAGGTAACACCATCTAACTGGGGTCTGGATGAGTCGTGGTCCTCACAGCCCCTTAATAACTGCTTAAAAGAACAGAGCTGTGAAAGCATCTTCCTCTCAAGACCATGATATGTGAAATTATATGCTGTCTGCTTAAAGTTCTGTACTATAATATGCACTGAGTAAGCTTAATTAATTTCCTTTCCCAAATAAGTATCTGGCTTTTCAGGGCATCAGCACAAGGTTCTCCTCAGAGAAGTTCTGTAATATTGTGGGATTTGGGGAAATCCCTTTAAAACACTTTGATGAACCTCCTAGAAAAATTATGATCAATTTGCAATGTTTCTTGACATTTCAAACTTGAAATTTCCCCCAAGGTTACTGTGATGTGGGTTTTTACATCAACAATCACCATTTTTTAGTAGTCAAAAGCAATATTTTGTGAGCGCTGGATTTTTTATATTCATTAAAAGAAAACGTCCTGCAAGCATGAGTAAGTATGATTCTAAGTACTGGTTGTGGAAGAATACCATTCCTAAGGTAATTGTAGAAAGCTTTCAAGCTCTAGTGTATTTGGTGCTAAGTAAGGATATGGAGAAGTTTTTCTTTTGCCTTCCCCAGGAACTGTTCTTGATGACATCTCCAAGAACAGAACGTGTGTCCACATGGAGCAGTGTCCATGCACACTGAATGGGAAAACATATGCTCCTGGGGAGACAATGAAAGCAGCATGTAGGATCTGGTGAGTAGCAACAGGGACTTCCATCAGTGGAGGGAGAGTATCCCCACCAAGCAATTGGAAAATGTACCCTAACTTTTCAGAGGGCAGCTGCAAATGTGTCATGTCCACTGTCACATTCTTGGAGTGCCACAAATGATACATTTGTAATGAACATGATTGTGTCTTATTTATGCTCCTTCAGCCCACACACAACCTTAGTGTTTTCATCTCCTCTGTGAAAGTGGAGGTAAAATCAGTAAAATCACTAATAACCAGAATTTACAAGTTCTTTCTGGTAATTTCAGCACTCCCCCAATCACCAAATCAGCACTGCAAACTCAGTGTTTAGAAACAGAAAAGTATTAAGTACTTAAGTCTATTTTTTAAAATTAATTATTTTCTGTCTTACTTGTCTTGCTATCATAATTCCAAAAAATAAATGAAAGGATAAATAATGGTATTTGATCCTCAGAACTGTAACAATGAATGCACTTTTGTTGATTACTGTATTCAGGAAAGTTTACTGACAATCCACACAAGAGTTCAGCAACCTTGAATTAAGATTAAAAACTTCAAGTGATATATGTGAGGAAAACCAAAGCATAGAAAGGACAAGGGAGAACATGATACAAAGCACATCTTCCATTACTAGGAAGTAGATGAGTTTTTATTGAGTGAAGAAATGTCAAGACAATGGAAATGACAGTTCAGAATGTATATCTATGTTACACTGTGTTCACTAACCAATTTTGCATGTTGATCAGCTAGAGCAAAGCCTTCAGGCAGTGGGATTAAATACTCTGATGGTAAATAGTGCCTCAGTGTGAGAATTATCTTACGGAGAATTGCTTGTTTTCCTCAGTCAGTGCACCTTGGGCCAGTGGAACTGTGAGGACTTGCCCTGCCCTGGAAGGTGCTCACTGGAAGGAGGCTCCTTTGTTACCACCTTTGATTCCAGATCATACAGGTTCCATGGGGTTTGCACTTATGTTCTTATGAAGGTAATTTCTGCATTCCAGGAATACAGAATATCAAACAGATATATTTCAGTCTGTCTTTGGTTTCCTATTAGAATGTAAACTGGGGTCTTCCTCTGATGTACGTTCATTCTACACATCATTGTTACTCTGACACAGACTTCACTTCTCACTGGTTTCCTCCAGAGCTCCAGCCTGCCACACAATGGAACCCTGATGGCTGTATATGAAAAATCTGGTTATTCTTATTCTGAGACATCACTGAGTGCTGTCATTTTCCTGTCTACAAAGGTAAGTGTTCCTTCTGCAGGTTCTATCCAGCATTTCAGTAGCCAGATTATCCAAATAAAAGCCATTACTAGTAGCCTGAACTGAAAAATTTTGGGAGACAGATACTGAAGCTATGTTCAAATTCATGCATACACATGGACTCAATCACCACATCACCTCAGGAAGCTAGAGTGTTTCCCAAGTGAAGACTGACAGCAGTAAGCAATAACGTGGGAGAAAAAGCTTGAATCAATCTTTTCCTACTCTATAGGTCATTGACAATACAGTTACTTAATTTAAAGAGCAAGGAAATAGCATCAGTACAGATAATTCAGATAATTACTTCTGATTCTGTGTCTTTTTCTTACAGGACAAAATTGTGATTTCTCAGAATGAACTCCTCACTGACAGTGATGAACTTAAGTGGCTACCTTACAAATCAGGTGAAGAAAAGGAAAGAGTTGTGAAGTCCAAATTCCATTATATGTCTGTTTTATACAATCCAACATCTTTGCTCTTGCAGTTGCCAAGAGCAGAGTTTTTAGAGGGAGGTTAAAATCCTCTGTTGCCTCTGTCCCTCTATGGAGTGTTCTGTGTTGAAGCAGACATGTAGAAAGAATGTTAGAAAACTTAAGATATACATTAAAATAACAATTTTTCAATATCCTTTGTGGCAAAGTCTCTGTTTCTAATTATCCTTCTTCTTTCAGGAGACATCACTGTTTTCAGACAGTCTTCAATGTACATTCAAATGTATACAACCTTTGGGCTGGAACTTGTAGTTCAAACAGCACCAGTATTCCAGGCCTATGTCAAAGTTGGATCCAAATTCAAAGGCAGAACCCTAGGTAAGAAATCCAGTCCCCATATGAAGGAGAAAATGTAGGGAGTGTAATTTTGAAAGCTTAGAATGCATCCTTTAAGGAATAAACTTTCCTCTCTGGGTTAAAAAACAAACAAACAAGAAAACACAGAATAATAAAAACACCTGTATTGGAAAACCAACATGCTGAGAATTAGGTTTTATGCTAATAACTTTTAAATTAATTTTAAAATTAGATGGTTGACATTTTTCATGTGTAATATAATACTGTTCTTCATATATTTTGCATGTGCCTTTTTTGATACATGCTTTAGTACACAGTGAAGGGAACACAAACCAGTCTTTGTGGTTTCTGCATCTTGGAGCACATGGTTCTTTGGACACAGTGCATGATCACTGTAAACACAAGGAGCCTTAGAATCTAAATGCTTCTCAGCTGATGAGCACCAGATGGAGATGTTTCTGTTTATTGCACAGCAACATTAGCCACAAAGGCATATTCAGCAATTTAATTATCTGTGGGGAATTACAGAGAAGCTTTAGCTTTTTTTTTTAAAAAAAAAAGGTCTAAAGGTATATTCTTTGTCATTACAGATTTCATATACACAGGAAAACACATGTAACTGCAACAGTAACTCTTGGCCTCTTTTACTAATCTCAAACCACAGAAAAGGCCTTTTTTTCTAAAAATTAGACAAAAACTTCTATTTAACTTGCCACTGAATAGGAGTGGACAAGCTGTACTTGAGAATGTGTACATAGTAAGGCTACTTGACCTACAGTATTCACTGACAATCCATGGAGAATTTTCAAACCCATTCTCTCATTATTACAGAATGACACATACAGCACTATGTCCATGTGCTTTAAATTTCAGCCATCCCTGCATTTCTGATACTTTCAGGTTTGTGTGGCAATTACAATGGAGATACTACAGATGACTTCATGACCAGCATGGACATCACTGAAGGGACAGCCTCCCTCTTTGTAGATTCCTGGAGGGCAGGAAATTGCCCTCCTGCTTTAGAGAGTGACACTGACCCTTGTGCTTTGAGCCAGCTGAACAGTGAGTAGCTGACCCTCTTGTCACTGATCTCTCCAGCTGAGTCTACAACAGGGGAATAAGAGAGTTTGAGAGAAGCAGAGACTGAGACAACACAAATTCTATCACCAACAAGATGGTTCTGATTTCTAGAATGTATTCCTAGTGAAAGCTAATTAAATCCCATTATAGAGATCTAAGATTGAGATGATGAAATTCCTCTCTCTAGGAATGAGAAGTTTGTGGCAGTATCTCCAATGAAATTGCAATGGACATGGTGAAGTGATTTCAGTGACTGAAATCCAGGCTTTACCTTAAGTTCTATTGCTAGTGGTCTTGAAAAAAGAAAAAGAAAAAAAGAAAAAAAGAAAAAAGAAAAAAAAAGGAAAAAGAAAAAAAAGGAAAAAAGAAAAAGAAGAAGAAAAAAAAAAGTTTAGAAAAAAGTTTAAAAAAAAAAAAAGACCTTACTGAACTGTTTGAAGAAAAGGATAGTTCAAGCTACAGTAGTGTGTCCAGTGTTGGGGGGTTTTTTTTACTTGCTTTTCCTAACTTTATGTGTTTAATGTCCATGATTTACTTGATCTAGAAATATCTGCTGAGACTCATTGCTCCATTCTTACCAAGAAAGGTACAGTGTTTGAGAAATGCCATGCTGTGGTGAACCCTATTCCTTTCTACAAGGTAAGAAATGATTCTGACAGACTTTGTACAGATGGAGTCCAAATATGGACCAGAATGTACTCCTAGGCAGTATCCCACTCACTTGGATCAGTAATGAGTAGAAGGCAAGGAACAAGTATGTTTTTTAAAATTATGTTCCCACCACACTCCAAGTCTGATTGCTCATAAGCCCCAGTTCCATCCCTATGGATCAAAAGTATTTTTGCTCATACTGCAGTTCTCCATATCAACAACTTTCACTGTGCAAAGTATTGATTCTCCCATAACTCAGCACATTGTGTTTGCCAATCTCCACGAGCCCTTTTGAAAACTAAAAATCAAAAGCAGTGAAAAAAAGAAGGCACTTTTAGGTACTAAGTGTATTTTATTCATGTCAATCATGCAATGAAACAGTTCCTTTTCTTTAGTTTTAATTATGCAATATGCATTTTGCATGACTTTCCTCTGCAATTAAGCACAGGAACATTTACCTTGGAAGAGACCTTTCAAGCCATCAAGTCCAACCATCAATCTGACAGTCCCAAGTCCACCATGTCCCTAAGCACCACATCTGCACGTCTTTCAAAACCCCCCAGGATTTAGCACTTCCAAATATCTGCTCCCCATAACAGTCCCCTCCCTCTGTTGGGTTGCAGAGATGTGTCTACCAAGCCTGTAATTATGAAGAGACCTTTCCTTACATTTGTTCTGCTCTGGGATCCTATGCAAGAACTTGCAGTTCAATGGGTCTAATCCTTGAGAACTGGAGGAACAGTATGGACAATTGTAGTAAGTAACCAAACCAGGTCTTCATGGTCTGGCATCAGGTGACTGTGTGCATGTTTATCCTTCTCATCTGGTTCACAAAAGGTTTGTTATTTTAAGACTACATTAAAAAAAAAGATTACCCATGTGCTTTAAGGTGAGCATGTGAATATCTCCAGGACTTGATAATTAAGTGATGGAGAAAACCCAGGTAAATAAAGCTGTATTTTGCTGCAAGATGAGAAAGAACTAGGAAAAACTCTGGTTTCAGATGTGATTTGGCTGTTATGTAACTTAGACATGGGCATAGATTTCACAGTGAAAAATACACCAGCAATTCTGCAAAGCTTCTCCTCTCATTATCTTATTCCAAGATACAAAAGGAGCAAGAAGATAGTTAGCCTTCAGAAAACTTCCAAACAGATACATGGTTGGTCTGTAATATTTTTTGCTAGAGCTCCACATCCAAAAAAAAAGAGAAGAAATAGGAATCATTAAGCATTGAAGCTGTTGACACAATACATGCAGCACATTATGACCACAATTACCTTTCACAAGGAAGGGAGTAAGTAGATCAAGTTAAACAGACACTCTTTCTTGTTTTCCAGCCATCCCTTGTACTGGCAATCAAACATTCAGCTACAACACTCAGGCATGTGACAGGACATGCTTGTCACTCTCCAACAGAGCCCTGGAATGTCATACAACTGACATCCCCCTTGAGGGCTGCCACTGTCCTAAAGGCACCTACTTGAACCACAAGAATGAGTGTGTTCCCAAAGCTCATTGTCCCTGCTACTTAGAAGAAAGAAAGTTCATCTTTCCTGATCAGTCAACAATAACTGGTGGGATTACCTGGTGAGTGTGGCACACTTAAAGCTCAACAAAGTGAGAATGGAGATGAGGGGTCTTCATCTGGTTCTCTTGAGGGTTCAGAGCAGTAAGCAGCTTAACACCACTTTAGGACATTCAGATTCCACAGCTGCATGTGGAAGAGAATCATAAAGGAAAAAGTCAGAAAATTTGTGAGTGTTAAGAAAGAGTTTTTAATAACTTTACTATGAACAGGCAACCCAGAATGTGCAGTCAGAGCTCAGTTAGGAATGAATTCACTACATGTGTAGACATTCCCAGGGAGCATGAATCTGTCATGCACAATGGTTACTTGGGAAGTCAAGCATTATGATTACAAACATCCCTCCTTCCTCCATTTTTCTCCTGAGCTTTTATTGCTGATTATGCTGTTGTATGGTACAGAATACCCTTTTGGTCAGTTTGGGTCAGCTGTCCTGCCTGTGTCCCCTCACTTTTTGTGCTCTCCCAGCCCACTCACTGGTGGGGCAGCATGAGAAGCAGAGAAAGCTTTGACAACGTTCAGCAATAGCTAAAAGCTGTCATGTTATCAACACTGGTTTTGTCACAAATCCAAAGCATAGCACCACTGAGCTGCTACAAAGAAAATTAACTCCATTCCAGCCCAAACTAGTGCAGTCTCCTTTACTTTTAATAGCAGAGGTTTCTTTTGCATTACATTTTTTGCCCTTTCCTGAAATATGAAGATTATTAGATGAACTAATTTGATTTACCTTAAGGGAAAAAAAAAACTAAGGAAAAAATAAATAAGGAAAAAATTAGAAAATGATAGGTAAGATCTGATTATGCCTGTTCAGAGATTTTGTCAACAGCATCTGGGAAGCTGTATACAAGCATCAAGAATGACTTGACAGGCAATTGTTATAGTGAATTATATTCATATAAACTGAATACAGCCCTACTGTTCACTTCCCAAACTGATATTACTGGACAGTACAAAAATGTAAAGAGAGGCAAGTTGACTCAAGTTCCATTTTGGAGGATGAGGAGGAGCTAGTGACATAAATGAAACATTGTAATGGTGAAAAACATGAAGCCAGTTTGAGAAACTTAAAAATTCTTTCTTAAAAACAAAAAGTAAAAGAATTATCTTTTGGTTTTTTTCTTTCTTCTTTTTTCTCCCCACTAGCTACTGTGTTAATGGGAGGCTAAGCTGCACAGGCAAACCTCAAAATCCTGCAGGTATGGGTCTGATATGATTTACTTAGAAACACATTGTAAAATTTCTACTTTACAATCTCTCCACTGTTTGTTTTTTCTCCCTTTTTCATAGAAAGCTGCAGAGCTCCTAAGAAATATGTATCGTGTTCTGACAGTTTAGAAAACAAATATGGAGCTGCATGTGCCCCTACCTGTCAGATGCTGGCTACTGGAATTGAATGTGTGAGTTTTACAGCTCTGGGATATTTATCCTCTAGAGGAAGGAAGAATGTTCAGGTTGTCACTTAGAATGGGATTACCTTCCTTCTGGTGAAACAAAAGGAGAGATTTCTGCTAATACAGTTAGACATCATACTTCTTTCCACAGACTGTGGACACTAAAATTTTACATGTATTCAAGACATGAATGAACAATTAAGTTGCATGAATTAATTAATTTCTTTTACATCAATAGAATTAAAATCCAATCAGGATTCTGTCACCTCTGGCTCAGGTAGTCCATAAGCTGCATGTCACTGGAAGCTGATAGAAGATGTGGTTTATGCTTCCTCTTGTATTCTTTCCCAACTATCTGCTGCAGCTGGTAATGAGATCCAGGAGACCTGGACTCTGTGGACTTCTGGTCTATGCAGATAGGGTTTTCTCATGCTTTTACATTAGGGAAACAGACTAATTGGGAAAATTGTGATAAGCTTGTGTTGTACTCTGTCTGGAACTGGTAGCAACTAAATATAAAGTTTTCAGAGTCTTCAGGCATGTTTAATATCTCACACAACCAGTGCATCCTAAAATTTCAGTGAAACTAGTTCAATTGACTTGTATATTAGTATGAGAAAAATCACAAAACTGACAGCAAGTCAAAACTAGGCTTTAGCACAGGTTAACTCCTAACACCATTCACATACAAGATAAAATGCATCTCACAGTTTTGTTTTTGGTTTTTTCACTTTGCAATCTGCTGATCTCTGCCAGATACCCACTAAATGTGAATCAGGCTGTGTCTGTGTGGATGGGATGTATGAAAATCCTGATGGCAGATGTGTTCCAGCTGAGGAGTGTCCATGTGAATATGGTGGTCTTGCTTATGGAAAAGGTGAACAGATCCAGACTGAATGTGAGAGCTGGTAAGAATCACACAGTTTGCCATTACAGAATCAGAGAACAGTCGTGGCTGGAAAGGACCTCTGAGATCACTGACTCCAACCATACACACACACAACAAGCAAATAAACCCAAACCCCTGCAATCTCCAGGCCCTGAAGAGCCACAGCTACACATTCCTTAAATATCTTCAGGGATGGGTGACTCAACCACCTCTGTTTCCCTAACCTGTACAAAACTTTTGTACTGAACAGAAGTCTTTATTTAGCCTTTTAGGGACATCAGGAAGGGCATCAGCTGAATGGAAGGAATACAGTGACAAAGCACAGAGGTGATAAAGAGCAGCTCAATGTTCCACAGAACATGTGGATGTAGAGATAAGAAACATGGTCCTGCCTTCAAGGATAATTTCTGCCCCAAGCTTATTGAGCAGTAAGGACACCCAGCAGGGCCTGGAACTGAAACCTACATGAGCTCATGGATTGTAAGATCCCCCCAAATAAAGATCAGGGCAGAATCTTCCTTTTCTGTGGATGAGAGCAGCCTCCACAGAAGATTGTTTCCATCTCATTAGCAGTATTCTGAAAGTACACTGTTCCCTTTCCAATTACTAATCCAGTATTAAAAAACAACCAACAACACCCAGCCTACACAGAACAGTGACATCTGGTCTCATTAAAAGCAAAATTAATGCAATTTATATTCCTTCTTTCATGAAAAGAAGAAAAAGCTAAAATTACTTAAGATTTTTTCTTTATCATGAATACACTTTCTAGGCAGTCCATAACTTCTAGTTGTGGTTCTTGCATTAGTTGTAACTAGGTCACAATGTAGAGAAGTCAATTAAATGAACATCTGATCTATGTAAGTGCATGCATATTAAAAAAAAAAAAAAAAAAAAAAANCAAATCAAAGGTCATCACCTCCCAAAACAGGTAGAATTGGGTTCACATTTAAACTTTATGTTTTTATGCTCCTATCTTTTAAGCTGGAAGACTCCAGAAATGGAATCTATATGGGGCTTATATTTTTTGTGGTTTCTTTTGGTTCGGTTTTTGGTTTGGGTTTTTCTCATTTTCTTTTAGGATGGCTGCAGTGTTAGTAGACCTGTTTCCTCTTTCAAAATTGTTACTGAGAATGTCATCTGTGGGAAATCAGGGGTAACATGCTCCAGATCCATCCACATGTACCTTGGGGTAAGAGCTTACTTCTGCTGTTATACAGACAAATAATTATTTTAAGCCTGGTTGTTTCCCTTTTGGAAGCTTTAGCCATGTCTTTGCAGTGACAACTTGTAAGTGAAAGTATATGCTGAATCTAGAGATACACCCTGAATCTAGGGATAACAGACTGTTAGTTCCCAGGGTCCTCATTTCTACCCTTTTGAAAAAAGGGTCCAATATTGCCCTTTTTCCAGGGAATTCACCTGACTGACACGAATTTTTGAAAATAGATGGGAGTGTCAGGACAGTGACAGTGTAGCAGCACAGTGTCTGGTCTTTGGCAACATGGCCCAGAGGAAAAAAAACACTGAAACTTGATAAGTCATAACATCCAGATAAATCTTCTTCCAGAATTTGACATTCATATTGCGAGATGGAACCTTCAGTATTTCTGGGGAAAATCCTGGAGTACGGTACAAGGTGAAAACAAATGTCCTGCACCTGATGTTTGATATTATTATCCCAGGAAAATACAACATGACCTTCATCTGGAATAAGCACATGAACTTCTTCATCAAGATCTCCAGAGAATCACAGGTATTGCAGAATAGCTTTCTCAGTAAACTCTCCTTTCACTTTGTGTTGACCTCCACGTTTGAGGACACTGGCAAAGGTTTTCCAGAGATGCTACTAGCAATTACTCTTCATTATCTCCAAAACAGCAGAGACTTTCACTAGAGGCTGATTTTTACCCTGCTGCATTGAGGGCATTTCTGAGAGAAGTGCTTGTGTTTTATACAACTGCATGGTTGAATTTAATCTCTAAATGATGACAGTTTACAATTTGGAGGAAAACACATTCATCCACTGATGAACATAACCTCATAAGCAATGTGTTTGTAGATCACATTCACAGCTAAAGCATGGGGCACTGTCAGTTATCAGAAGGGAAGGGGATTGTAACTGGCTAAACTGACCCCTCTGCTTTCCTTTCATCTAGGAAACCATATGTGGTTTGTGTGGGAACTATAATGGCAACATGAAGGATGATTTTGAAACTCGAAGCAAGTATGTGGCATCAAATGAATTGGAATTTGTCAATTCTTGGAAAGAGAATCCTCTCTGTGGGGATGTTTACTTTGTAGTGGACCCCTGCAGCAAGAACCCTTATCGTAAAGCCTGGGCAGAAAAGACTTGTTCCATCATCAACAGCCAAGTCTTCTCTGCCTGTCACAATAAGGTAGGAGTTGATTTCTTCATTTTATTTATAGGCATATAAATATTTATATATTTAATATTTATAGGCATAATCTGTATTCTTCAAAAATGCCCACACTCCTACACCTTATTTTCTCGTCCCCAAAATGTTTTAATAAAATATATGTTAAATATTTTAGGGCTCTCATTTTTTAAATCTTCATCCTTTCTTTTTTTGTACTTCAGCAGCTCTTTTGTAAGCACAAAAGCTAAGTATGGCATTGACTAATTAAAAATACCAGAGTGAGAAAAGAATAAAGACTTAAGCATCAGAAATTAGTCAGCCTGGAACTGATCAATTTACTCCTTACTCTTCTGAAACCATTTAGCCTTTACTAGAAAACTGAACTAAAGAAAATCCTGAAAACCCTTATTCTCATCAACAGTATTACTCAAAAGGTGCAGATCAGCCCAAGAGCAAGATATCATCAACTCTTCTATTTGTTTTAAGCTGTCCACTTTGTGGAAATGAGAATATCTCAAGGTTCATCAGAACCAGGCCTTCTGGAGGAAAATCTCCACTTTCAGGAGGTGAAAACACAGGAGATATGTGAATAATGCTGCAGTGTGACCAACCTTTATCTTTAGCTCAGACTAGCCCGTAGATAAATTTTGTGACTTGCATCAAATCAAAAGAATATGATGTAATTAGGTATGAAGACATGTAGAGAGAGCAGTTAATATTTTTATTAGACAAATGGATATAGCTGAGAAACCAAAAAATGTGAATAATGCAAATATTCCACATATTAGTGGAATATGGACAGCAGACAAACTTAGTGCCTGAATGGATGTGGGGTTTGGGTTTTTTTTAGCTGACTGCATAATGTGTTCAGAACCAGCATGGTTTTAAAAATATGGATCTGTAAAATATTACATCACCAGTTTCTGCTGTTGGTGTGGAGACACCCATGATCCTGCTAAAAGATTTTTATGAAGTGGGACTGCAATGGCTTTGGGAAGTGCTCAGGTGAAACAGTAGTCACTGACACTTCCTGTTGTTGAGCCCAGGGAAAAAAACCTTCTTGAGGAATCCTAGGGAATTCCTAGGGAATCCCTGACTTGGCTTTCCACCCCAGGTGAACCGGCTGCCCTATTACGAGGCCTGTGTCAGAGATTCCTGTGGCTGTGATGTTGGGGGGGACTGTGAGTGCATGTGTGATGCCATTGCAGTCTATGCCATGGCCTGCCTGGAGAAAGGGGTCTGCGTTGACTGGAGGACCCCCGAGTTCTGCCGTAAGTTTCTTTGAGGTCTCTGTTGTCATTGTGGCTGTGGGGGTGTGACAACACAGCTGATGGCTTAAGAAGCACCTGCTGAGTTGCATTTTCTCTGTACTTATCCAGTCACCTGGGTTTTGAAATCTGTAGTTCTCAGAAATCTGTAGTTTAGCCCTTCTGCTAAAGGAACCAAAATATTGCATCAATTTTCACTCTGGAGTAATGAGAGAAAATAGTGTGGTGACAGAAGGCAGGTTGTTTCTTCTGCTGCTACTGTATACTGAACTGTCAGTTTGTCAGCAGAGGGAGTGTGAAATTATGAAAAATATACCTTGCTTTAGCTATGATGAAATAATTTTCTGTGTGGATGTCAAGGAAATAAAGACAGCTGTGTTGGCTGCAACACTGTAAAAACAGGAAAAAGATATCAAGGTGTTCCAGAACACCATATACAGAGGAACAAAGAGGATGAGTGTGTTATAACATCAGAGATGACAACTGTAGCATTCATTTATCTTTTTAACATTTCACTGTATTATACATTAAAAAATGTGGCAATGCCTGCTTAGTGCAAACTGACTGCACTGGAGAGTAAATGTCAAATTACATCAGAAGATAATAACTTCTGTGATAAAATTCTTATTTAAACTGCTTATTAATTTTGACCTCCTTTCAGTCCTTTGAAAATACCATGCCATTGGTTTTAAAAAATCTGATTTCTCTCTTGCTCCCTTTTTCTAGCTGTCTATTGTGAGTATTACAATTCTCATAAAAAACCAGGAAGTGGTGATGTTTATTCCTCTGGCTACAACAGTGACAACTGCATCTGGCATTACAGGCCTTGTAATTGTCCAAACCAAAACTACAAATATGTCAACATTGAAGGTAATAAGCCACACTGGTGTGAATGAGGAAACAGAAACACAGTAATAATTTTCAATGCTGTTTTTTAAAATCAGCCATGTCACAGTTAAACAATGGTATTTTAATTGATTTCTTTAAAGCAGTTTTGCTGAACTTTATGTTCCTACAATTGCTTTAAATACATAACCAATTCAGTGCCTGTACCACACCAAGCTTTATATTTAGCTCAGACTAGCCTGTAGATAAATTTTGTGACTTGCATCAAATCAAAAGAATATGATGTAATTAGGTATGAAGACATGTAGAGAGAGCAGTTAATATTTTTATTAGACAAATGGATATAGCTGAGAAACCAAAAAATTTACCACATGGACAGACCCTTCTTCTGAGGATGACATTGGAAATGCTTACCTGAATAGCTGATGTTGCAATCCAAACAATTTTTAATAAGAGAAATGTAAGATATTAGATTGTAAATAGTATACATTAGTTGCTGTTCTCTGAGAAATATAAAACAAACTGCTCTTCCCTTTCTTCAGGCTGTTATAACTGCTCTCGTGATGAGTATTTTGACCATGAGAAGGAAAGGTGCATGCCTTGTGGTAAGCAGCTACCTATATATATATATATATATATGTTCTCTTTCCTTATAGTAACTAGAAAGCAACACTTAAACATCTGTGTGTTCTTAGAGAAGGTATTTTTCCTAGCAGTTCTCAGTTAATAATGAGAGCTCATCCAAACATAACTTCCCTTCAAAAGAACCCTCTAGTTGTATTGCTAGTGTGCAAAAACTTCAGTTTGCAAAAAAAGGAAAGAAAAGAACTAATTAAAAGAAGGATGAGGGTAAGGAATGTCACAAAGAAGCTGGATGACCCTGATAACTTTTAGCTACTAACACGAAAAGTTATGTTTGTTGTACACGTGTACTTTCAAAATGTGGGTTTTCCTGGCAGAGCCAGGGGGCTCAGATTTCATCAACACCTTTCATATTAAAAAAAAAAAGACAACACAGCCAAGAAGATCATACCCAGCTAATGGACTCTACTTAGCAAATACCTTTTTAAAGATTTTTTTAATTTTTTTAATTAGTATAACTTTTTATTGCTATAGTTTATGTATAAATTTTATATATATAAAATATATATAATTATATATAAATTTTATTGCTATAGTTTTTCCATGAAAACCTACCTTATTGAATAATGTTTTGGATAGACTCTTGCTGAACAGTTTGGATTTTCATGCAGATGCAAAAAACCTCAACAATAATTTGTCTCACATTAAAGAATTAAGTTGTGTAACCAAGATCTCTCTCATCTAGAGTTCTCATAAAAATTACAAGAAAGTTATCAAAAGCCTACTTGTGTTCATTATTAAGATATATTTGATTTTTTGTTGTTGTGTAATTCCACTGATGTAAAGTTTTCCACTGAAATATATAACAAGAAGCCTTTTCAGAAACAGCTCACTAACAAAATCCTTTGAACCATATCTGAAATTTGCCTTATATGAAATATTTTAATATGCTTTTATTCACAAATATAACCTGTTCTATTTTTACAAAACAGGAGATGAAAGCATCAGTACCACACCTGAAACATCTGCACCTTCAGCAGGTTAGTTTCTGTAGCTGAAGGCACTAGTACTTACAGACTGATGTGTCCTGATGGAGTAAGCATAGAGTATCATTGCCAGTGTCACATGCCTCAGATGCAGTCATGAAAAATAACTTGGCAAGATAATTATCCCAAAAATTTTCACAGAAAGATGTTAGACTTCTCAAAAGAACAAATTACTGTGAGAACAGGCTGTCCTGAGCATGCTCAGGCACTTCCAGATATCAGTAATAAAATACCTCTCAGTGAGTGATGCCTTCTCTCTTGCCTCTGATGAGCAGTGGGATCAGAAGTTGGGGCCACCCCTGGGATCCATCCAGGCTGAGGGATGGAGGGATTGAGGCATCCTCATGGAGAAGGACTTGGGGGATATTGGTGGATGGAGAACTAAATGTGAGCCACTGAGGTCTGCTCACAGCACATCTTGGGCTGCATCAAAAATGTGGGCCAGCAGCTTGAGGGAGGTTATTCTGTCCCTGTACTCCACCTGGAGTACAGCATCCAGCTCTGGAGGCCTCAGGACAGGGCAGACGTGGGCCTCTTGGAGTGGGACCAGAGGAGATGATCAAAGATCAAAGTGCTGAAACACCTCTCCTTTGAGGAAAGGCTGAAAGAGTGTGGGCTGTTCATCCAGAGGAAGAGAAGGCTCTGGGGAGACCTGAAAGTGGCCTTCCAGTACATGAAAGGGACTTACAAGAAAGGTGGTGACACACAGATGCCCCATCCCTGGAAATATCCAGGGTGAGGCTGGACAGAGCTTTGAGCAACCTGATCTAGTTGAAGATGTCCCACTCATTTCAGGGGCTGTGACTGGAAGCCTGTTAATGGTTCAACAAACCCATTCTATGATGTACAAAATCTCACAAAAATTTCCATCCCAGTTCTTAATGGTGACTGGCCATGTAACCCTTAGGACAGTTAAGAAGGTCTTCATGGAGATGTATGACAGAGTATTGCAAATCCCTAAAGCCTGATCCAGGAAAGGAATCTTCATTACACTGATCTTTGCTAGAAATTCCACTTATTTTCCTGCAGAGAGGTGGTATTGGGAAAAAGTTACTCTGTTGACTGTCTGAATAATAAAATGCAATTCCACCTCTGCTGCTATGCAGTATTGGTGTCAAATTTACATTAAAGTGATGAAGAAAAAAACATATAAGGCTTCTGCTCAAACTTCTGTTTTAATGTAGTCACTGCATGTAATACCAAAGGATGAGACAGATAATCTCTCTCAAATGTTTAATCTAAAAGGTAATGGTTTTTAATAGGAGTTACTATTAATAGTCATTCAGACAGTGTTTTTACTTCAAAAATAATTTTCAATTTACATAGGTGTGCTATAAATACATTGTCATGAACCATTTCTTACCCTTTAATATTGGTTTTTTTCTCTTAGTGACAACAGTGCAGCCTGAGGTAACAAGCAGCTCTACAACACTTACCCTGCCCAAAGTACACAGTATTTCTTCTTCTGGAGCTACTATATCAACTGAGACCATAAATCCTACACTAACCTCAAAAACCACAGTTCCAAGGTCCTCATCAGCATCACCTCTTGTCTCAATAAAGTCAGCAACTGGTAGGTTTTTATTGCTACTTTCTAAAATAAATAGTAGTAAACTCACTCTATACATCACTGAGACTTCAAAGCATTGCAAGCTGTCTCAGCAGCCACGTGTAAGACTCCAAACCATGAAGTAGGCAAAGCAGGATTCCAGAAGGGAATCTGCAGACCAGGAATATTCAGAAGCATAGATTGAAAGTGCAAAGACAGAAAGGATACAGGCAGTAGGTTAACAAGACACCCCAAAATCACTTGTATCATCTGAGAAGCACATTAGAAGCTCTATAAGCAGTAAGCTAGCTCAGCTGCACTTGAATTTATTCAGCTGCAGCCTCTTTTCCACAAGAGGTTTGGTTATGCAGTCATACTCAAGGAGCACCCAGCCTATTAACTCATAATATGAGCCAGCTCCAAAGCATAACAACACAGGTATCAGGGCAGCAGCTCTGTCTAGGATTCTGGAGTCCTGCTCTCAGGAGGATGGCTCCAACAGAAATTATTTCCTGATTTTATGGCTCGTGGAGACTTAAGAATAAAATTTAGCTTCCCACCAAGATGCACCTCAAGTAAGAAGTCTTCCCAGACCCAGGCTATGAGGGAAAGAAGAATTAAAAAGAGGTCCCACAGCAATCAAAATACAACTTCAAGGGCTGCTAGTGTGACAGAAGATTTGTGCACAGGGACAAGCAAAGGCCTATAGTCTTATGTTACTTAGTTTGGTAATTATGGGAAGCTGAAACTGGCCAACTTGGACCATAAGAACAGCCAGTGAAGCTCTCATTTGGGCAAAGCCCATACAGACTTTAGCCAATAAGATAATTTAATAGAAAAATTATATAAAAATTATCCAATACAGAAAAAAATACAGAAAACAAGAACAAAGAAATACATGAGAAAATAGAAAAGAAACATGAGTAGAGAAAGATTCAGCAATCTCATGAGAACATGACTACAAACAATGATACAGACAACACTCAAACAGCCAAGGGCGAAAACTCTGTCTCTGGGACATGGGTAGCTTCTTCAGAATTCATCTATATTCAAATATTCACTGAATAGATTATTCACATCATACTATTTACCTTTGCTCCAAAAGAACATACAACATCAACTTTTACCACACCAAACATGACTACAGTCATCACTCCCCCTTCCATCACCACCTCTACAAGGAGAACCACTTCCATCGAGCCAACACACACACCTGTTACCTCATCAGCTCCTGCTTCAACAGGGATGGAGAAAGTGAGCACACCACATCTCAAGACAACTATCAAAAGGGAAATGACAACCACCTCAATACCTACTCCATCTGTCTCTCAAATCACAACTTCCAGCAAGTCTGAGCTAACAACAGCAGGTAAATACCTCTTTTTGACATCTGCCAGGTGAAACCATCACCCACGAGACTGATGTATCAATGTATTCCTTATAAAACCCCAAACATTCTTACAAGTTGTCTTAACATTGCAAATAGGTAGGAGAGGACATGAAGAACTGTGATAAAAATGGAAATTTATGTGTCTTGCCAATGGAGCAAGTATCTGACATACAAATGTCATCTTAAACCTCACAATTCTCTTTGAGGCTGTAGTCTGCATTTCCTCCAAATTTAGGCAATATCTCTGTGCTTCAAAGTATGTTCTTGAAAACTCACAGACTGCAGAATATGTGTTCCCCTGAGCCATTGTAACAAATTCTCCCCAAAAAAGAGTAAGAAAATTGGGATGTCAAGTACTTCATATGCTAACATATGGCTCTGTGGCAGTGAGAATCAAATTGCCAGGTGAGTGACTGACACCAGGAGCTGAGGCTGTGCAGGGACACACTGTCCTGGGAGGGCAGGTATATGCTCTCCTCCAGTCCATGTGTCTCCCACAAAACACTGTTGGGTTGCACACATCTGGGTACTCTTGTGCCAGTAACTACAGCTTCCTCTGAGGAACTATTACAACTCACTTTAACAAGGAACCTTACCAGCTCATCACATCACTAATATCCATTCTTCTTTACTTTACAGAGAGTGAGAGAACTCAAGCAACCACTCTGCTCCACCAAGTCCCAGTAGGTGAGTAAGGAGGAGCTGAGAGGTGCCCTTGGCCTAGGACTCAGCATCACTGACCCAAGCTTTCTCAGGTGATGTTCTGGAATGCCTTGGAGGGGAGACATGCCCACCCAGAGAGGGGATTCTTTCCTCAGGAACCTTCAGGAAGGGTGCTGAATGACCAGAGAGCACCCCCCAGGCCCAGTCCTTGCCCCATGTGTTTTGGATGGGGAGCCACTGGCCCATTTGTCCTTCTTGCCCACTTACACTTAGTGGGGTGAGGTGCTGCTGCCTGGTGACTGCCCACTTCCTTTGCCTTCCCCTCTTGCCCTACCACCCTAAATCAACCTCTGCTTTTCTCTCTGTAGCTGTCACTCACAGAAGACCAACAAAGCCACCCCCAGTGCTGCACCTAATCACACAGAAGACCACCCCTGCCATGCCAGCCAGCAGCACCTCTGTCCCCAGAGAGGCCAGCCCTGCCAGCAGCCCAGAAGTCCTACTGGAAGGATTGTCTCCAAGCCCCAGCTCCTCACCTGCCACCTCAGCCTCATCTTCTTCTGCCCCATCCTCAGCTGTGTCCTTGACACGGCTGAGACCATCACATCCTGGTAAGGCTCTCTCTGCCCTTTATGCTGTTCTGCCAGCTCCTTCCAGCTCCCATCATTCTCTTTTAAGCAGCATGTCTAACACAGGCTTCAGCTTTGGTATTTGTTCTCAGCTCCCATGGGATTCCCAGGACCAAGGCAGGTCCTCCTCCCTTGGAGGGGACACACTCCCTGGGTTTGGCTCTGGGGTATCAGGGTACAAACATCCATTATTTCCTGCCCTAGGACTGGCAGTCAGAGACAAGGTTAACACACCCTCCCCTCCCCTTACACTGCTGCCCTGAGAATGCCTGGTGGGGGTAACAGAAGGCAGTGAAAGTGGAAACATATCTCCAACCTGCACCTCAGGATAGCTTGGAGTGAGACACAGAATATAAGGAATATATTATCCATCCAGTGGATACCCAGGCCCTGGAACACCCATGAGAAGTGTGGGTAGACAAATGCCACCTCCATGGCCTGTGCTGGCCCTGGATACAGAACAGCAACCAGTAGAGGGTGGGCAAGATGGTTTGCCCTGAACTCCAGGATAAAGTACTCCCACTTAGACACATCTGGCTTCAAATACCTGGGCTGTCTTCCTGCTGCTGATAGCCTAATCTCAGGAGATGCCACAAGATGCTTAGTCTAGAATCCATCCAAGGACTCAGCCATTCTTTTCTCTCATCCCTTTCTTTGTAGCAAGGGAGAAAACCAGAGCTAAGACTCCAAGTAGTAAACTCTGAGTGCTCTGGTCAGGAGAGAGCTAAGAATCATGAATGGGCTGTGCCTGTCACTTCAGCAGCCTCAGCACTCCCTTGTATCTGTGGGAGCACAGTCTGCAGGAGGCAAACCAGGGACTACCTGTCAACCAGTTGGAAGTCCATGTGAAAGCTGAGACACCCTCCCACCTGAGGAGCTCCAGGGCAAATGAGGAAGACACAAATAATAGAGGATATCCTTCAAAACCATGACAAGCCTGCACTTATCAGAAGCAGGAAAGGATGAGATACTCTGAGGGAACTGGAACCCACCAACTCATCTTGGAAAAACCCACAATATGAGGGCAATGCTCTAGATTTCCTACACCATACATTCCCATAAAGCTTCTAGCCCAAGAACCCAAGAATTTAACACCCACCCTTATTTCTTACCTGCTAAGCCTCCCTCAACCTCTGCTTTCCTCCCCACAGCCTTCACCCCCAGAGAGACAACCCTGCCCCACCTGGGGCCACCTCTCAGCACCCAGAAGACCACTGCCACCACCTCCACCAGCAGCACCTCCAGCACCTCTGTCTCCAGAGAGGCCACCCCTGCCAGCAGCACACCCCTGCCCCTCACCAGGATGGCTCCAAGTCCCAGCTCTGCCCCCAGCAGCCCTCTCAGCACCACCCAGCTGCCAGCTGCCACCACTTCCACCCTCTCCTCCACCTGGGCCCCAGCCCCCAGCCCCCAGCCTACACCTACAGCCCTGAGGAGCAGTGCTCCAACAGAGTCTCCTGCAGCAGAGTCCTCTGCACCCTCCACTGCCCAAACCAGCCCTCTGCCTTCACCTGCTGCTGCTTCTGCCTCCTCCACTGCATCCTCAGCATGGCTCAGCTCCTCACAGCCCAGTAAGGCTCCCTCCTGCCCTCTCCAATGCTCTACCTTTCCCTTTCCTTTCCTTTTCTCTTTCCTTTCCTTTCCTTTCTCCTTTCCTTTTTCCTTTGGGAGAGTTCAACACATAAAGGAGAAACTATCTGGAAAGTGTACTTCAGCCACTCTTCCCCAGGCTGTGGCACTGCTTGAGGTGATTGTGGCCCAGGTGTAGGACCCTGCACTTGGTCCTCTTGAACCTCAGCCCCTGGGCCTCAGTAATTTTTTCTGAGTTCTTGCANCTATAGTTTATGTATAAATTTTATATATATAAAATATATATAATTATATATAAATTTTATTGCTATAGTTTTTCCATGAAAACCTACCTTATTGAATAATGTTTTGGATAGACTCTTGCTGAACAGTTTGGATTTTCATGCAGATGCAAAAAACCTCAAGAATAATTTGTCTCACATTAAAGAATTAAGTTGTGTAACCAAGATCTCTCTCATCTAGAGTTCTCATTCCCATGTGTCCATTATTCCTGAAAAGTGAGATGCTCTTAAGCATAAAAATTACAAGAAAGTATCAAAAGCCTACTTGTGTTCATTATTAGGATATATTGATTTTTTGTTGTTGTGTAATTCCACTGATGTAAAGTTTTCCACTGAAATATGTAACAAGAAGCCTTTTCAGAAACAGCTCACTAACATAATCCTTTGAACCATATCTGAAATTTGCCTTATATGAAATATTTTAATATGCTTTTATTCACAAATCTAACCTGTTCTATTTTTACAAAACAGGAGATGAAAGCATTAGTACCACACCTGAAACATCTGCACCTTCAGCAGGTTAGTTTCTGTAGCTGAAGGCACTAGTACTTACAGACTGATGTGTCCTGATGGAGTAAGCATAGAGTATCATTGCCAGTGCCACATGCCTAAGGTGCAGTCATGAAAAATAACCTGGCAAGATAATTATCACAAATATTTCACAGAAATACGTTAGACTTCTCAAAAGAACAAATTACTGTGATAACAGTGTGTCCTGAGTATGCTCAGGCACTTCCAGATATCAGTAATAAAATTCCTCTCAGTGAGTGATGCCTTCCCTCTTGCCTCTGATGAGCAGTGGGATCAGAGGTCTGTACTGGGACCAGTACTGTTCAATATCTTCATCAGTGGCACGGGAGGATCAAGCACACCCTCAACAACTTTGTGGATGTCACCAAGCTGGGTGGTGTGGTTGAGCCTCCTGAGGGACAGGATCCATGCAGAGGAGCCTGGACAAGCTCAAGCAGTGGGTCCAGGTGAGCCTCATCAGGTTCATTCAGCAAGGCCAAGTGTCAGGTCCTGCACCTGGGTTGGGGCAACCCCTGGGATCCATCCAGGCTGAGGGATGGAGGGATTGAGGCATCCTCATGGAGAAGGACTTGGGGGATACTGGTGGATGGAGAACTAAATGTGAGCCTCTGAGGTCTGCTCACAGCACATCTTGGGCAGCATCAAAAATGTGGGCCAGCAGCTTGAGGGAGGTTATTCTGTCCCTGTACTCCACCTGGAGTACAGCATCCAGCTCTGNCCCTTCCCTTCCCTTCCCTTCCTCTCCTGCCCCCCTCAGCTGACCTCTGCTTTCCTCCCCACAGCCTTCACCCACAGAGAGACAACCCTGCCCCACCTGGGGCCACCTCTCAGCACCCAGAAGACCACTGCCCCACCTCAGCCTGCACCTCCAGCACCTCTGTCTCCAGAGAGGCCACCCCTGCCAGCAGCACACCCCTGCCCCTCACCAGGATGGCTCCAAGTCCCAGCTCTGCCCCCAGCAGCCCTCTCAGCACCACCCAGCTGCCAGCTGCCACCACTTCCACCCTCTCCTCCACCTGGGCCCCAGCCCCCAGCCCCCAGCCTACACCTACAGCCCTGAGGAGCAGTGCTCCAACAGAGTCTCCTGCAGCAGAGTCCTCTGCACCCTCCACTGCCCAAACCAGCCCTCTGCCTTCACCTGCTGCTGCTTCTGCCTCCTCCACTGCATCCTCAGCATGGCTCAGCTCCTCACAGCCCAGTAAGGCTCCCTCCTGCCCTCCCCAGTGCTCTGCCCGCTCTTCCCAGCTTTCTGATCATCCTCTGCATTATTCTGATCACTCCTGCTACCATCCTAAACCTCCCCTGGGGCAGCTTCAGGCCATGTCCTCCCCTCCTCTCACTCATTTCCTGGGAGCAGAGCCCAGACACCTGAGTACAACCTCCCTGCAGGAGTTGTGGGGAGTGATCAGGTTCCCCCTGAGTCTCCTCCAGGCTCAGCACCCCCAGCTCCCTCACTTGTCCCCCAGACCCTTCACAGCCTCCTTGCTCTCCTCTGGCCCTGCCCCAGCACCTCAATGTCCTTGCAGTGAGGGGCCCAGAACTGTGCACAGCACTCGAGGTGAGCTCCTGAGCACCAGGGCAGAATGAGATCCCCGTTCCTGCTGGCCACACCGTTCCTGATACAAGCCAGGACAGCACTGGCCTCCCGGGCCACCTGGGCACAGTGCTGGCTCCTGTTCAGGCAGTGGTCACCCAGTGCTCCCAGGTCCCTCTCTGCTGGGCTGCTCTCAGCCACTCTTCCCCAGGCTGTGGCACTGCTTGGGGTTATTGTGGCCCAGGTGTAGGACCCTGCACTTGGTCCTCTTGAACCTCAGCCCCTCGGCCTCAGTAATTTTTTCTGAGTTCTTGCAGAAGGTCCCAGCTCACCCAAGTTGGTTTTCTTCCCTGCCTGCTCATTTTTCAGCACACAGGACAGGCTGCTCCTGACCTTCATCATTTTATTCTTAGAGTAAGCCCAACCTTCCTGGGCCCCTTTGTTTTTGAGGGCTCCTTCCCAAGGGACTGTCTGAACCAGTGCCCTGAACAGACCAAAGTCAGCCCTCCACAAGCCCAAGGTTTTGCTGAGGAGTCTCCTAACTTCAGGATGTATTGAAAACTCCATTGTATTGTGGTGGCTGTGCCCAGGACACCCTCTGAGCACCACATCTCCCCCCAGCCCTTCCCTGGTCATAAGCAGCAGGTCTGGCAGGGCAGTGCCCTGGAGGGCTCACTGACCAACAAGAAGTTGTCATCCTGACATTCCAGAAACCTCCTGGACTGCCCCCTTCCTGCTGGGTTGTACTTCCAGCAGGTGTCTGGAGAGCTGAAGCCCCCCAGGAGAACAGGGGCTACTGAACATGAGACATGGCTGAGCTGGTGAAAAACGTCTTGTCAGTGCCTCCATCCTGCTCAGGGGCTCTGTAGCAGACTCTTATCAGCCTCACTGCCTTCCCCTTGATCCTCACCCACAAACATCCCACCTTGGTGTCTCTCACACTACTCCAGGCATGCAGAGCACTCCTTGGCATATACCCCACCACCTCTCTCCTTGCCTGTTCCTTCTAAAGAGCCTGTAGCCATCCCTTGCTGCACAAATCATCCCACCAGGGTTCCAGGATGGCAATTAAGTCCTGGTTTCCCTGGTGCAGAATAGCTCCTCACTCCTCCTCTTTGCATCCCATGCTGCAGGCACTGGCACAGCTGCCCTGTGCTATGGGTACCACCTCCAGCTCAGAGTGATAACCACTTCAGCAAGTTCTCCTTTCTCACTGCTGACTGCCAGAATGATTTTCCCTGCCACACCTCTTCCCTTCCCTTCCCTTCCCTTCCCTTCCCTTCCNCTTTCCTTTCCTTTCTCCTTTCCTTTCCCTTCCCCTTCTTTCCATCCTTCCTTCCCTTCTTCCCACATCCATCCTCCACTTCCACATTTCTCCAGGGACTTGGCCCTCCCTTTCCTCTCCCTTTGCCACCTGAGCCTTGGTGCCTTCCTGGGCCTGCCCACTGCCTCTGCTGGGGATGCAGCTGATTTTTATTCCCAGCAGGGTGCCTGGGGCTGTGTTGCAGATGTGTGTCCAAGAGGGTTTTGAGGCTGCACAAAGGCTTTAAGTGTCCCTGAGGAGTGCCAGCACAGCACCCAGGCTTCCAGTCTGTCCTTCTGCCTGCCTGGGAGTGGGCAGGAGGCTGGTCAGGGACAGAGCCAGGAGAGCTGACCCAAAGTGAGTGACCAGGGAGACACTCCATCCTGCAGAATGTCACAGTGAGCAGGAAACTAGGGTCAGGGGAGTTTGTCCAAGATAGAATCTGAGAATGGTGGGGGTTGGAGGGGACTTGTGGACACCAGATAGTCAACCAGGCTGGTCAGGCAGGTTCATGCAGAGGAGGCATTCTGGCAGGTTTTCACCATCTCCAGAGGAGACCTTGGAGCCCCATTGCAGAGCCTGTCCCAAGCTCTCTCACCCTCAGTGTGAAGTTTTTCCTCACACTCAGATCCCTCAGTGTTTCACTTTGTGCCTGTTGCCCCTTGCCCTGTGGCTGAGCACCACCACAAGACTCTGGCCCATCCTCTTGGCACCCACCCTTTAGCTCTTTCTCAGCACTGGTAAGATCCCTTCTCAGCCTCCTCTCCTCCAGGCTGAGCAGAGCCAGGGCTCTCAGCCTTTTTTCCCAGGAGAGATGCTCTAGTCCCCTCATGATCCTCCTAGCCCTGTGCTGGACTCTTTCCTGGAGTTCCTTGTCTTCCCTGTTCTGGGGAGCCCAGCACTGGACACTGTACTCCAGATGTGGCCTCACTGGGGCAGAGTAGAGGGGGAGGAGGATCCATTGCTCAGGGACTGGTTGGGCACTGGGCAGCAGTGAGAGGAGGTGAGTGATGGCCTTTGCATCTCCTGGCTGAGCTCTGGCTGCCTTTTTCTTTAATGTTTTCACTACTGGAAACTGTATTGGGATGCTCCTGGGTTGGGGGTTTTGTTTTTTGGTTTTTTTTCTTATTGTTGCCTTTCTGGTTGTCTCCCCATTCCCCCTGGGGAGAAGCAAGTGAGTGTCTGGGTTGGTGCCCAGCAGCCAAGCTACAGCCAGGGTCACCCCAGCAGGACCTGGCACACACACTGGCCCCAGCTGTGTCTGAGCAGTGTGGGGAGGAGGCAGAGACCCACTGCCCCCTCTTCCTCAGCAACACCAGTGTGACACAGGGCTGCTGCCCCTGACCCGGGGCTTCTTCTGACTTCACCTTTCCCATTCCCTCCTCCTGCCCCCCTCAGCTGACCTCTGCTTTCCTCCCCACAGCCTTCACCCCCAGAGAGACAACCCTGCCCCACCTGGGGCCACCTCTCAGCACCCAGAAGACCACTGCCACCACCTCCACCAGCAGCACCTCCAGCACCTCTGTCTCCAGAGAGGCCACCCCTGCCAGCAGCACACCCCTGCCCCTCACCAGGATGGCTCCAAGTCCCAGCTCTGCCCCCAGCAGCCCTCTCAGCACCACCCAGCTGCCAGCTGCCACCACTTCCACCCTCTCCTCCACCTGGGCCCCAGCCCCCAGCCCCAAGCCTACTCTGCCCCTCTCTACTTCCATTAGTTCTACCACCTATTTTTCCTCTGAAAACATCACGTTCAGTCCACGTGGCAAAACTTCTTCAGTGGTAGTTCCTACCAGCAGCTCTGCTAAGTCCACTCCCAGTTTTATTCCAACCCTTTTATCCACAACAGTGACTTTTACTCCCAGTGCTGTTACTGCTGCTGCTACAGAGTCAGCTGGAAGGACTTCTTTGGAAACCAGGACACTGACAACTCCCCACACTACAGCATCTGCTTTCACCTCTCTGCTTTCAACATCCTTGTCTTCTGTCGTGCCAGTGCCAAAAGGTAAAGTACATCCACCTCATTTCTCCTACCACGTTTTGGTTTTATGCACATCCTTACTGAGTGTGTCATTTCTTCTATTATGTTGTGGGTTTTTTGCTGTGATATCACTCCCATGCATTGGCTCCATTTCTTTTTGTGTTTCTTCTGCAGTCCTTGTCTGAGGTCTTGGATTTTACAACACAGGTTTCCTGCTACACAGGGATGTAAACATTAAGAAGTGTGAGTTCAGGAGGCTGACAGTTTGCATATCCAAAGAGTTAAAGAATTTCTTTGCTTTTAAATATTACAGTCTCAGTTTAGCAGCCTAAGAAAGAGCCTGGTCAAATAAAAGGTAACTCCTGACTTACCCTGCAGTCCTGCTTACAGCTCTCATACACTCTTTCTGTACACCCAAGCTTTGTTGCTCCCCTCTGCAGGATACTCTTCTCCCAGTTTTCAAGGTATAGTGATTTTTTTTTCTTCTTTTTTTTGGCTCCTGAGCATAATGAGAACCAGATACATTTCAGCTGGAGGAATGCCAGATTTTACAATCTCTGCACAATTTCATGGAAAGGGAGGCACACCAAGCAACGTCCTCTCTCCTGGTTTCAAACTGAGCTGTCCTATTTTGGGATGTATGAGACAGGAACACTGGTGCTGATGCACAAGAAAGAGCTGTACATTTTAAACTGCAGTCTGTTTGAGTATCAGAGGCCTTGCTTTAGGCTCATAGAAGGATTTGGGTTGGAAGGGACCACCCTCACCTACTCATAGGCAGGACAGCTGTCAGCCTGGCCTTGAACACATCCCAGGATGAGGCAAACAGCTCCAGTGTCTCCTCACAGCAAACTGGGAGACAGGAGCTTTCATTCAACAGTTCCTAGAATATGGATTCACCCTTGTAAGAATAAACCTGAATGTCACATGCACTCAATGTGCCACTGGGAATGGAAGGTGCATTTCCTGTCTGGATCTTTTTTGTGTTTGCTTTAACCCATGTTTGAAAAGAGTTAAAACCTCATTTTCAGCTCCTTCACTTTTTCCTTTGGGAGAGTTCAACACATAAAGGAGAAACTATCTGGAAAGTGTACTTCAGCCACTCCACACTGCCTTTTTTTCCTCCTTTCTTTCCCACTACCATATGCACTTGCACTGTTCTCATTTTCTGTGTTTCCTTAATTCCTAAAGAAAGTGCAACCCCCCCACCAGCCAGTTACATCCTTCATTTGCCATAGTTTGTTCAGGAATTAGGAGGGATGTGCACCATCCTAATCAGCCTGACCTTTTCCACCCTGCTTGATAAATATTTGCATCTTTCTATCTTGGAAAGTGTTCAAAATTGTTCCACCTACACACGTGGCATTTCTTCACAGCTGTAAATCTTCACACAGTCCTCCATTTGTTGTTACAATCAGATCAACTGAGACAGAAACTTGGATCTGGCAGCAAGGAAGAGCAGAGCAGTACAGTGACTTCCCAACGTGACCATTACTGGGTTTACTCCTTGCAGTTGTATCTCCTTGTACTTATTTCATGAATTCAGAAACAAGCAAAACAAGTTGTTCTTCTTTCCTTGCATTTTTCAGCCCTAAACTGAGCAATTCTCATACTCCTCAGTCCTGCAGAGTATTAACAACATCTTCCAGTCCAGAAAGAAAAGTTAAATGTTGCCCTAGCTCCTTGTTTATGAGATACAAGTATAGCAGGAGCTCAGCCTATTCTCCAGTTACTAGATGTCTTACTTTCCAGTGACAGCTTCCCAAATTCCTGCTGCAAAACCAGCTGAGCCTTCCCCACAGCAATGTTCAGCTTTCACCCACAATCTTTCTCCAAGCAGGGAACCTGAATGTGCTAAAAGAGCACAGTACAGGAGCAGTGTCAGAGGTGCCCCAGTTGCCCTTTTACTATTTAATTTTTGTTTTCCTTAATATTTATTAACTTTGAAGAAAATCCTTAAACTCACTGGAAACCTGTTTTTCAGTCATCTCTTTGATTCACAAAATTCTTATTCTCTTGGCTTCAGGTGAGGAGAAGATGGAAGATCATATAAATCATCATCTGCTTTGTAGCATTATTCATTCTATCTGCTATGGATGGAAAGATCAATTGTGAACAAGCATTTCAGTTGTGAACTTCTGGCTGTCTATACATAAATCCTTAAAATTAGTAAATGAAGCATTTTCCAAATAAGTCAAATCTATTACAAAGTCTGTGAGCTAGAAATAATCCCACCAGATCTATCCAGTTGGTTGTTTCCTTTACATTTCTGTGTTCTCATCAGTGGATTAGGGTTTTTTTCCTGCTGGACTGGATTTGCACTATGTTCTTACCAGGAATATTTTGCTCATTTGTCAGCAATTTGCATTATTCCAGTTTCCCTCCAGGCTAACTCCCTTGTGCCAGGTTAAAACCTCCTGCTGCTGCTGTGCTACTCACCTGGGGTCATGCAGTAGCCATGCTGTTCCATGAAACCCAAGGGGGAGGCTTTTGGTACCCTGCAAAGGTCTCTCAAGACCAGGATACATTTATACTCTAATTTTTTCTTTTTAAATCTGACAGGCAGCTGTAGAGAACTCAAGTATGAAGAGCAGATCACTTACAAAGGCTGTTCCACCAATGTAACTTTAAGCAGATGTGAAGGATTATGTCCATCTTCAACAAAGTAAGGACAGCTGAGAAAATGGAGAAGTACTGAAGTAGCTTCTTTTCCTTACCTGACCACCTGCAGTTACCAGTATTTGTTACTTACCACTCCTTCCTAATTCAGGGAAAAAATGTGGTTGGCATTTCCCCAGCAATACACTGCAGCTAACTAGGAATGCTAGTGGGGAGGGTTTTTTTCTTTGGTTGTGTTTTTGTGGGGTTTTTAGGGTTGTTTTTTAGAATGGAAAAGGTCAGACTACAAAGACTCCTTTCAAAATACCAAAGACAGCAAAATAAGAGATTTCTCACATAAAAACTGTCATTTCAATTGTCTAACAATGCTCTCCTAGTACTGTAATTCAGGGATATTATCTAGTTACAAGGGGGCTGTCTCAGCCTGTGAAGTTCTGCTTGCTTATCAGAATATTCAGACAGGGAATAAGGCTTCAATAAAACTAAACTGCAGCAGTATTACAGGGTTCTTTGGGGAAAAAAGTTAAAATTGTTATATTCCTGACAATCCAAACAATTACAATGTTCAAGAATAGGACACCACTGAAGGTGTGTGTGTGTGTATATATATATATATATTTATAGGCATAATATAGGTATATTAGCTTTTGCAATAAATAACTGAAATAACTGCAATATAAATAACTGAAGCTCAAAGCTATCCCCTTCAAAATGAGTTCAGGTGTCCCCCAGCATTTTGCAAACTGAGTGACTGACTTTGTATCTTGAGAGTTTTTAAAAGGGCTGCAAAGCCTGGATGAAGATTTTATACAGTTATTAAGGTTCATCATAACCAGTAAGAAAGTCATGTTTAAAAAAAAGTTGTTTTAACTGAAACCAGGCAGACTTTTCTCCCCTTCACAGATTTTAACAAAAATATTTTTCTGTATCTCTTGTTCTCATAGCTGAATTGTAGTCTACATTTGTAGAGCTTCCCACTAAGGAATAAAAAATAGGAGCATGTCCAGCAGCACAGTTGTCTCAACACAGGAAAGCAACAGTGTAAGAGAATGACAGGAATATCAGAAGAGAATCTAAACCTCCCCTGCTTATTCCAGCCATCATTTCACCAACCCCTGCTTCATTCCTATTAACTCAGCAACACACATCCAAGCTCCAAGTCTGATAATTCTTTAGCTGACCCCAGAGCTGGCACAGTGCAGTCATCAGCCTAGAGCCAAGAGGTCAGGTTCAGCACCTTTGCTGACAGATCATGCCTGAGACCTTTTGCAACTCTTCAGTAGTCCAGGGCACAGCTTTAAATCACTCTGAATGCAGAGTTACTCTGTAAGTTTCAGTAAGGCAGAAGGAGAATGGGGAAATCAGTTTTCCAGTGGGGTTTGAGGGCTGCTGTTCATGAGCACTTTGAAAATTCAGTATGAAGGCAGAACCTCAGTACACCTGCAGCAGCCATCACGGGAACTGCTGCACTGTGTAGTTCTGTTGCTGACAGAACCATTGGATTTTAAGGGTTGTGCTCCTTCCCCTAAACATTCCACCATAAGGAGAAAAAAAAACCCCAAACAGTTGAAGCACTTGGAAATCTGTAAGCCTAAAATGCTGCACACAAATCCTCACTGATCTGCTCTCTCTTCCCAACAGGCTGAATGTTGAGAAGATGATGGTCACCACAGCATGTGGCTGCTGCAGGCCACTGCAGCTTCTTAAGAAGGAATTCCAACTACCATGCCCAGATCCAGATAATCCTGGGAAAAGGCTCCTTACAAAAATGACAGTATTTAGTGGCTGTGGTTGTAACTCTGCCAGCTGCATGCACTGAGCAGCCCTCCAGAGGGTCACAGACAGACATTTCCACGTTTCTTTTCCAACTGAACACTGATCACACCGTGGTACTTCCACAGTGGCTGCTCCTTGCTGGCATTGTATTACAAATAACTGCTGATTCACCAGGACAGCCTTCCTGAGCAGCTGCCTGGAGTGTCAGTGCTGTTAAATTATCCATGATCAGGTGGCATGGGGTGCGGGGGAGAAAAAAGAAAAAAAAAAAAAGAAAAAAGAAAGAAAGAAAGAAGGGCAAGGTGGGGATGGGGAGGGAAAACTGTCCCAAACCATCTGGCCT
Organism: Florisuga fusca; assembly: GCA_038090715.1. NCBI lineage: Eukaryota > Metazoa > Chordata > Aves > Apodiformes > Trochilidae > Florisuga > Florisuga fusca. The sequence continues at coordinate 317,757 of JAAWXA010000066.1, forward strand.
TGCCCAAGGTGATATTTGACTAGAGGCTAAAAACTCAGAAATGCACTGTGCAGTAACAGAAATCTGACTTTCAAATAAAGTAGAAAGAACTGAATTTGCTAACTTTTTTCTCACTCTTCAATTATTTTAACTGAAAAATAGTCTGTTAGGTTCACTAGAGTTGAGCTAGGACCTGTTAACCCAATACCAAAAGGGTGAACAGAACTCTCAGTGACCTGTTGCCTTTCCTCTGGACACAGCACTTGTCCCTCTCATCCACCCCCAGCCAGTGACAGAACACAAGATGCTGCTGGGTCTCTACAGCCCCCCCAGTGTGGTGGCACATTTCTAGGAACACCCTTAGCACAGACCTGCAATGGCTTCTGGGCAAAGCAGAAATCTGCAGGGAATTTCTCTGGAAGAAATCCAGCTCTGGACGTGTCCTAACAGGACACAGGCAGTTCAACCACAAGCAATTTCTACTTGCTGCTCAGAGAATATTCTTCACGACTTTGCAATTTATTTCAGAAAAAGTTGTATGAATACACAGAAGCTCATAGTACCCAGGTATTTTTTTTTCTTTTAGCAAGTTTTAGAGAAAGAACCTGAAGCATACATTGAAAGCTTGAGCAGTGATATTTAGCAGTTTACTCTTTATTTACAGCAACATTAACCTTTTTTTTTTTACCATTTCAACCTCTGTGTCAGCAGGGATGTGCTTACAGCTCACCTGTGACAGCAGTTTGCTGCAGCTTGTACTGTAAATACACTTATTGTTGTTAAACACTCTAGCAAGGAAGATTTGATATCAAGTTTTGGGGTTTTTTACAGCAGAGCACTTGTAACATGTGACCAAAAACACAAACAAAAAGGGCAAACAGCCTCACTGGGGGAGCAGAGATCTCAAAGCCAAATAAGGCTCAACTCAGCACAACCCAGCAGAAGTTTACAGAAAGCATTTACCATTAGACATCAGCTGCTGTTCCATGCAAGTATTCTTTGCACTTCCATGCCTCCAGACAAAAAAAGGACAGTTTGGTTACTGTTCTAATCTTTTATTTAATCTTAATACATCCTTCTGATGAATATAGTCTAATATATAGTCTTCTATATGAAAATTATGCACTTAATTTGACAGAACTTTGTTTTATACAAATAGGACAATCACCATGTTACATACTGGAGTGTAGGTCAAGAATGAACATTTGCTACCTAGTTTGCTATTCAGTTATTTTCACATGTCAATGCCTGAAAATACTGTACTTAAAAACAATAACACTGTTTACTGCAGAAATTACTTTGTCTGCTTGACAGGATACATCACTTTGGTAAATTAACCATCATTCACAAGAAAATAATCAAGTATTTGTCCTTAATTTGTTCACTTTTCTGCTTGTGGTTTCATTGAGCTGACATTTAATACAAAGCATCAATGGTCAGAAGCTTAATACAGTTACCACTGAAGAGACACTTGCCCTCACTCCCCTCCTTCCCACATTTTTAATGCATATTTTAGCACAGCCTAAACCAAAGCAAAGTGAACTAAAGTAGAGCAGTGTCTCAAGGTGTCCTGAGGGCACAGAACATTTTCAGGGGGACAGCTAGACACCAGGGTTGGAAAAAACAAAACTGCAATAGAAGCTCCTCCCCTGTCTTTGCTGAGACTCCATTCTGCTCAGCACACTGCAGCCCATGGCAGCCAAAGCACAACACATCAGGGAGTTCACTGGTATCAGGACAACTGCCCAACCTGACTGCAGAACTGCTCAGGAACATTTTCAAAGACCATGTTTGTGATCAGAGAGTCATGATTAGTTACTCCAAAGGCCATAAATGGCCAACTTTTCAAGAGAACTTGTGCAGAGAGACCAGATCTAGAGCCAAGCTTTCAGTCCTACCATCCATACTTAACAGCCATTTCTGGAAAAGCAAAAACAAAACAGAACTCTCCTCCCAGATCCACAAACCACAGCCAAACCTTTGTTCCTCATTTTTCACTTGAGCTCAAGCACAATCACTAACCTGCAAGCCAGCCAAATTACAGTCACCCAAATCCATCATTTAACTCAAAACACTGAAGAAAAAACACAAGGCACACTCAACCACCTGAAATCCTGTCCCTGCTGCAGAGCTGTCACCATGACAAGAGCCTCACTCAAGTCCCTTTTCAATGTCATCACTCCAAAGCTTCATTTCATGGGCACTGCTGGATGTGTTGTGAGCTCCAGGCAGCCTTGAGGCTTTAAACAACCTGAGGAAATCCTGATCTGAGGTGCACTTCTCCTCTCAGCAGAGGGAATTTCTCTGTCACCTGCAGTACTTGCACTGCCTCAGCTGCCTTCTCTCAGCAGCCTGTCTTGCATCTCAAGCTTTTAAGGGTGAGAGCTGAAGTTGTGTCTGTTACTTCTGCCAGGAGGCTGCTGATGCACAAGTCACAAAGGCTCTGGTTGGAAAATCTGCTATAACAGCTGAACATTTTGGGGCCCTCTACTCACTCTCAACACAAGTGTCCTACACCACGCTGGGCATTTTTACCACTGCTGACAGGCAGTTATTCACCCTCTTGAGTTTTAGCATTCCTGTACTCTGGGAGAAAAAATACAGTTGAAAATTACATTTTTATATCTGAAAGAGTGCATGTCTTCCAGCCCTTCAAGGGCCCATTTCTTCCCACATCTCCTTTTGTACAATACCAGGCTCTGCAGGAAGTTGTATCACATCATTAGGACTATTGACAGGAAACAGAAACAACACAGAATATTTCACCTCAGTTTCACTCACAATGGACAAGCATGTACTCATTCACCACCTATCAGAGAAGGTCACCTTATTATTTGGGAGAAGCAGAGGGATTAAGAATATCTTTTGTGTACAACCCAAAGATCAGAAAACACAAAGATGCAAAGGATGACAAGCTCAGTACTTCAAGACTCTGGTCCTGGTGTATTTTTCAACTGCAAAGATTGGTGACACTCAACAGGAATGTTCACTTGAATCAGATTCAAACCCATCTTGGAATCTGCCCTTCCATCCAGCACAGGAGTTGTCACAATGCTCAACTCTACCAAGTTTGGACTCCACATTAACATTGAAATTAACCTCACTGAGCAACATTACATTGGTTCCTTTCAGTTGAGAACAGAGGGAGCACCTGTTAAAGACACTAAGCAGAATGTTACCAGCCATTTCCAGTTGAAATCCTCTGTTATACTAAGTCAATTTCCCTTTAACAAGTTTAAGTCTGACCTCTGGGGAAAAAAAAAAAAAAACAACCAAAAAAAAAAAAAAGACAGCCCTCACACCCTTTGTGTAACACACTAAAAGCCATTTTTAATGTAAAAAGTCACTTCCCTGTACTGTACATTTTATAATCTTAATTTCAAACAAGGGTCAAGTCTATTAAGGCAGGGAGCTGATACTGGTTAACATTGCATTACTCAGACAGTGATGTACAAGACATTTATTTGCAGTATAATGACAGTGATATAAATGGACAAACCAAAACTGACATGGTTAATATTAAAACTGTTCTGACAGCAATTCACATAATCTCTGAGATACAGCTTCTTTACTTGTTCGTAGTGTGAGCCTATACATCTGAAAAAGAACAAAGGATTATTTATTTTTTAAACACAGCTTGGCATTAAGTGACTACAGTCATCTACTGAGAACTACTGTTTGCCTCTTCTGTTTGATGTCACAGGAGGAAGAGTTCATCTGAAAGCACTCAGAGGCAGCCAGCCACTGATACAGCTTATCCAGCCCAAGGACTGAAGTACACCTTCAGACCCTTGCTCAGCTACCCCTGCTATAATAGTTTCAGCCTTTAGCAGCAAGGCATTGTCCAAAATTTTCCTGTAAGAAGACTGTGGAAAAGTCTAGGTACTCTTTACCACTCCCTGTTCAAAAAACAGGAGATTTATCACACAAAACTTCAGTCTTCAGTTAACTTTAAAACCTCAGAAAAAATGCTTTAAGGAAAATATTCTTAACATCATGTTTGTTTGCTTATGTCTTCTCTTTTGGCCAATCATTCTTTTATTAATTTAAACTGGCAAAGGGAATTATACTCAATCTTGTCCCAGGTGCACAAAACAGAAACATTGGTTTCCAAGATAAAGATGGGATTCTATGGACAGTCAAGAAGAAGACAATGATCTCTTCCAACAGGAAAGAGAAATTCTGGGAGAAGCAGCTCAATCAAAGTGGGCCAGGGCCTGCTGCTACTCCTGGAGTGTGAAGTCACAACCAGGTACTGCAACAGGGATTAAAAATAAATACCTGAAGAGGTTTCAGACACACACAGGTATTTAGCTCAAAGAAGAATTTGTATTTAAGCTGCAGATACCTGTGCCTGGAGGTTGGGTTCGAGGCGCAGCAAGCATCCAATCTGAGTGGTTTTTGTGTGTATGATCCCAGCACCCACAAAGTTAGCAGGATTGGGATCTACCTCCTCAAGCAGGGCTGATCCAAAGCCAATTATCTGTGAAACAAACCCAGAAGAGTTAGATGTGGGGACAGCAGGACACAAAGATCAAGTCTACCCAAGCAAAGCCAGCTACAACGAGCAAAACAAGCAGGAGACCAATTTTCACTTGAAATGTTTGAGACATTGAAGAATTATCTGATACCAATTTTGCTACAAAAAATGTTTAATTGACAGAGATGCTGATAATGCCCTGTTCCTGAAAAAAGCTTCCTCATGCAAAAAACTGAAGTCAAACAAGTCTTTCCTGTTTTTGATAAAGCCATTCCTGCCTGGCACTTGTCTCTTCTGGTTGGCCTAACCCAGCCAGTTCTACAGAGAGTCACTTGTTTTCCTTTCTAACTAGTAACCCCAGCATACATAAAGGCTTAGAGTATCCTCCAGCTCAGTGTGAAACACTGAATTGGTGTTTTCTTAAATACCTTCAAGTTTCCAGCTGCAACTGAAGACTATACCTGAATTCAAGCCACAGTGAGAAACAGTCCAGTCAGCCCAGCTCTGTCTCTTACACAATATGGACTTGGGCTTTAACAGATGAATCCAATTGCCATTTAAACCAGGACCCACCAAGTTTGCTTATGCCACTACCCTTACAATCCAAATTACAAATACCACACTACCACCCACCTTGGCTTTTGTGATCTCTGCATCCATTGGGTGTTTTGCTTTAAAGATATTCTGTACTTCTTGTTTGGGGCTGCAAGACAAGGCAAGATGAACACATGGGGTAACACATGTTACATACAGCACTGTTCAACAGCAACATGCTGGGGAGTTTGCAGCTCACAGGGTTAGGGGTGGGATGGGGCACTGCACCAGCCTCCAACACAGACCAACACACCCTTCCTCTTCCCCTGCCCTACCAAAGAGGCTGCAGCCCAAATACAGACAAAGTCTTACTTGCTCAGTTGCTTCCAACGCTGGAAAAAGTCTTGAGAAGACATCTCTGTTGGCTGGAAAAATTTATTCAACGTGATGGGTAATTTGACAGAAAGATTTTGGAATGTCCCACCATACCTGCAGGTGAAACAGGAAGAACACAGTGTTTGCCACACAGGGTCAGCAGTCTCCCAGCCTAAATCAGCCAAGCAACTGAGGATTAACACCAAGGTGCAACTGTTTATGATTATTACCCATCAGCTGGAGGAAATTATCTTTGAGTTTGCTGAGCCCCTCTCCCAGGTTGCCCAAAGAAGCTGCCCCCTCCCTGGAAGTGTTTGGGGCCAGGCTGGATGGGGCCTTGAGCAGCCTGGTCTGGTGGAAGGGGTCCCTGCCCATGGCAGGGGAGGGTGAAAATCATAGAGTGGTCTGATTTGGAAATAGATTATCTTTTAATTAATTTTTAATATCCCTTCCAACCCATTCTATGACTCTATGAACTGGAAATAATGTTACTTATAAGATACAGTTTCAATCCACTGTCTAAATTCATTTGCTCTGCTCAGATGGCACATGGAAGTGAACTGGCAGAATTTCTACCAAGGATCTCTGGGTTTCAACAAGGATTATCCTTTTAGACAGCACCCATCCAAGGAGTGAAAATATGCATCTCCATGGTAAGCACACCAGTAAGAACCAGATTGGAGCAGAACAACAGAATGCCTCTCAAAAATCAGGATTTCCCAGAGGCTGATGTTGAGTGGACAGAGCAAGATTTTATTTCTGGTTGCATGCATTTCCAGGTCAAGCTGTATGCAGAACCAGAATGGAGAAATTACTGTGTCTATTCCTGTCAAGATTTCTTAAGCAAACAGGGAGATTGCTGTTTTACACAGACAGCAGAAAGCCAAGCCATGGAGATATTTTATCAGTGGCTGCTTCTTCAGTCATCTAAATTCATGCATCCATATTCTGCTCTTCAGAGAACCAAAAATCAATTATATATCTTTCTTTTAATTCATTTACTAGCAGCTGAGTCCTGTGTTTTACCTGAATTGAATGTTCAGGATTGGAGCTTCCATAAAGTCTGAGACACACTCAATGTTCACAACCTGCTGAACCTGTGCCCCTCCATCCACTGTGGGGTCCACAGGTTTTGTCTGAAGATTCAGGCATAAGCAGTGGTTAAGGATACTGATCAGTGAATTAATAACTTCACAGAAAAACACAAAGCAGATTCTCCAACACATGATGTGAGGAATTGGCAGTGTGTTCACTCAGTCTACAAACTACTAAATATTCAAAGTTTAATTGCTGTACAGCAAAAAGGTGAAGGGGTTTTTTTTCATCCTGAAACACCTGTAAGCTACACCCCCCCAGTTCTCAGTTTTATAGATATTCTTGAAGAAAAATAGCCTCAAACAGGCACAGACAATAAGAAACACTGACTACCTCATCCTGATGTGAACATTAAAGGGATGCTTTGGGTCTAACAACCTTGATTACACAGTCTCCCAGAAATCCTAAATTTGCAATACCAAGTGTTAAGGATGAACTGTGAATTAATTAATTAATGATTAATTAATTAATCTTATTTTAAGATAACATCATCCTTGTGTAAAGGTATTCTACTACCTTCATCTGAAGTCTGATGGAACCTGCTAATGCAGGACTTGAAGGACACCACATCTATACCCCTGCAACTTCAAGACAGCAGAGAAAGCTACAGCTACTTTACATATTTATCCAGCCTAATTTCTCCTTATTCCAACAGTAAAATTCCTGTTTGCAACTAGAGCTTTAAGGAGAGAATCTTCCATCTCTGCTCAAGACTTGTTCTTTCTACAAGAACTTCATCAAATTAGCAGCAGGATCCTCATTTCCTCACGTTCAGGGACACCATGCCTCCATCAGCAGCTTTATGATCTGGTGCAGCTTAAGTCACAAAACCCCAAAAAGAACAGACACATGCTACTGCAGTGAAGGATATTTGACTGTAGGTCATCTGAGCAGATTACTGTTGGAGTGAAATTCAAGAACTGAGTTGATGTCTTGTTACCATAGAATATGAACATGCGTCCTAGAAAGGATAAAAGACAGCAGAACCTTCAGATCTGTCACATGGAATCATATTAAATTACTCCTGCTTCAAATCTCTTAATACATTGTCTTTCCACCTTTCTTTAAAACAATTTTAAAAACAAAGCATAATTTACATGGGTTATCTTACCAAGACAGTCACAGCTCAAAACAAAAGAACAGATTAAAGGAAAGCATCAGACCTCTCCCAGAGTGGCTGTCACACAGCTAAAGCACCACTGGAAATCTCTCAGATGCCAGGAGATTTTTACTTTTTATGGCAAAAAGCTACAAATGGTACCAGAGATGCTGCAGGAGGGGAGAAGCAGCAATCCTAGTGCTGGCTGTGTTTGACTCCCAGCTCTTTCATGTTTTCAGTATCTGGTGCACTGATGTATTATGACAGACATGTCTGATATTTATTGTGTATCATGAGTACAATAAGCTATGCTGTAACACACAAAACTTGGAGAAAGGCCCTTTATAACCCCAGCTGCACAGGCTTACAACAAGGCAGCAAGAGCTGGAGGTTACAGTACCACTTCACACTCCCATTTCATCTCAGCTACCACAAAAACCCCCAAAATTTACAGGAACAAGAACTCATGCAGAAGCCAGGGACACAGAGTGAGAATTCTAAGACACCCCAGACCTGAAATCCCATTTCCCTCTTTAGCAGCTGCAAAGTCAGCCCTGTCCTGTCCCAAACCAGGACACCCCCCTCCTCTGCTGGCACTGAGGCTGCTCTTGCAGGGAGTTATTCCCCTGGGGTGACAGATCTTACCCAGATTCTGTCGGAATTCAGACTTCAATCCAATTTGCAGCAACTGGTTTTCAAATAAGACTCCATTGTTTTTACACACAAACCTAGGGGAAGAGAGGGAACATGTGTCTTAAATTGAGCCATATTAAGCAACATTTAGAACCACAAAATTCAGGATTTACACAGAGGATGAAGATTGCTGTTAACCTAGAGTGCACCAGTCTGAGAGAGAGGCCTTTGCAGAAAACTGCAGAGTAAGAAAAGATAATTTTACAACAAAAACCACCACTTGTAGGACACTAAAAGAACTGACATTTTTATTTGATAGGATGTCTGAGAAACTACAAAGGAAGTCACAATATGCTATATACACACACACACTGTCTCTATAAAGGATCAGGCAACAGACTAGGATTTCTTATTCATATTCTTGAGAACTTCAGAAACTCATTAGGTTGATGCAGAATTGAAAAGTTTGAAGCTTTGACTGTTTAAACCTGAAAGAAAAAAGAATCCCTTGTTTCATCAGTTCTGAATCACACAAGTCAACTGAGAGCTGTATTTTTTTTCTTCCATTTTGAGAGAGGAATCTCATTCTGCAGTGATTTCAGTCCTTACTGTCACCCTTCAGTTAAAAGAAGAGGTGGTCAGCAAACATCAGCCTTTTGCATACAAGGCACTTAAACATACTCCCAAATATCAGTAGTTTTGACAAGTTATGTTTTTCCTTTCATTGTGAATAGTTCCAAAACTTCATATGCAACTGTCATTGCCTCTTTTCAGAGCAGTGTGTGATAGTACTGACTCATAAGAAACTCTAAGTTGTGTATTTATGAGTTTGTCATAAAATCCACAGCATCTACAGAGGTGTTCTAGTCACAAGTCTGCCAGTACAGGTTTCTCTAATTTTGCTGCTATTAAGTTAATGCACAAATTATTTTGCTTTACAGCTATATTCTGGAAGTTGCCCAGCCTTGCAAGGTTTTAGTATTGCTTACTTGTGAAAATGCTCATCAGCATCATGCACAGTATCAGCTGGTTCCTCAGAAACTACCTCAGATGAAGCCAGGTCAGGACTAGTTCAGGCAGCACAAAGGAAGAAAGGCAGTAGCAACAGAGACAGCAGGAGTTAGTAAAGACAGCTTAGTGCTTTGTTATTTCTTTTACCTCCTTCCACAAAAATGGCACTGCTGAGTTTAATGCATGAGAAAGTTATTAGCTGCCCTAGCTCAGTACACCTAGGAAGGTTTTAGGCATTAGGCAATGTTTTCCCCCACTTCTCTCCCCCATCCCACCCTTCCCTGATTGCTAGGAACCAGCAATTCTTCCCAAAGACAAGAGACAGCTGACAGTGTCCAGTAGCTTAGATTTATACCTCTTACAGAAAGAAGTCCTCTTAGGTGTTCAGTTGTGACAACAAAAAAGTTTTAGCTCAAAACCATTAATGTAGATGTATATTAACTACTACAAATGTGCACTTTGAAGCAGAGGCCTCATCAACCTTAGTGGCTCTTACTACAGCTGCACAATCACTTCTGAAAAACACACAAGTGTAGGCAAGAATATACAGGCACACAGAGAATGACTTACCCAAGCAATGGTTTAGAAATAAAAGTGACAACATCACTAAAAAGAGGCAGGAAACTGTAAAAGGCAACTTCTCAGTAGCATTATAGAAGCATTTAATCATCTACAGACAGACCAAGAGGTTGGGCAATGCTGCAATCTCCTCTGCAGAAAAAGAGAACTCTTAGCTCATGAAGCTGCTGGTACTGGGGGTTGTTTGGGTTTTCCTCTTTCTAAAAGAAGTTCTAACAAGCTTGTGTGGCTTCTTAGTCAGGATTAAACACAATTAAGTATCAATCATTGCTTTCCAAGAGAAACACAGGATCAAGGCTTAAATCACCTGCAAACCTCAAACAATCAACTGCCTCGTGTAGCATTTTGATGGGAGCCCCAACAACCCAGGCAGCAGTGTCACAGATGATGCCTTTTATATTAAGATGCAAGGCAAATTTGTCATAACATCATTCCAAACTTGGTCCTTGATAATAGCAAAAGGTTCTTTGGCCAACAAGGTCACAGATTTGTAATGACATTGTCAACTAATGCTATTTATTTCCCAAATTCTAGCCAAAGAGCATTTGAGTGGAGCCACAGTGGCTTTTAGTATTAAAGGGATTAACACCACAGTGCACCTACAGCTCCACTTGGTGATGTAACTAGGGACATACTTGTACAAAATCTCCTTTAGAAAAGGAAAAGCATTTGCTGGTTTTCTCCCCTTTTCACACCTCTGTATTAAACAGTAGCAGAACAATTTAAGTTTATCTTGAAATCCTGAGAACAAGTATCTCTGGATGCAATCCATCTCAGTGTTCCAGTCAGCTTGCCATAAGACATATTTTATGGAAATAAGATAAAAGTATCCAAATCAGGCCAGATAACCTCCAAATTCAAGATGTACTGAGATGCAAAAGCAGCTTAGTTTAAAAAAAGAAGTAAAACCAGTGTGAAAACTAGGCAGTACTGTGTGGCTAATATCCTCAGGTCCACTAATACTCAGGTTTTTGTTGAGCAGATATTAAATAAAGATAGATCATCAAGAGTTCAAGAATATGTCTCTTGCTGCAAAGATACCACCCAGCAATGCACTCAGCTGGAACAAAACCAAAAAGTTACTTTAATTGTTTTTCTTTTTTCCTCTAATCTTGTTTCAACAGAGAAATTCTTCTTCAGCTTCCTCACACAGTGACTGAATTACCTTGCAAAGTTGTCATCAGAGCCAGGAGCAAGTGGTGCAACAGCTGAAGCTGACTCAGTGAAGACATCCACCAGGAGGCTGTCACTGAAGGGTGGTTGGGGAGCTGCATTGGCCAGGGGAGCAGCACCCAGACCCAGCAGATCAGCAGATGGAGAAGGAGTGGACTGGGGAAGAGAGAGACACTTGGGTGTTACACTGCAGCACAGCTCAGTATGGCAAAGTGCCTCTGCCCACCCCAAAAATAACCTTTGAATGGACAGAAGAGGCTCCATGGGTGCAGTTCCATCACCTTGCATTTAGACTGAAGGTCATTCACAGGTGTGGTGGGTGGTTTTCCCTTTTTTCCCCCTCTGGACACTTACAATCACCTAACCCTTAAATAAAAAAACCCCAAAATTCATCTGCCTAGAATCTGATTCTGCAGAAGACAGACAACAACCTTTTTCCCCCTCACCTCTCTTCTCCCCTCTGGTTTCAAGGGAAATTAAGTACTGCAGGGAATAGAACTCAAATGTGTTGCTTTTCTTCCACAAAGAATCCATCAAGGAAGGCAGTGGCTTCTACAGAGATCTCACTTACAACTTCACAGCATCTTTAAAAATTGACTGTCAGTTTAGTCCTGGGTTTTGGGAGCTTGGCAATCCTTAGAAATAATGTGCAACCCAACCAGCAAAAAAAGCAGAGCCTGGAGCTAGTTCAAGCTGCAAACACTAAAGATAGAGGCAGAACCTTTAAATTATTTTTTTTATCCATCAAACAGAACAAAACAAGCAACCAGGACACAGAATCATGCAGCAGAAGCCTCATATGTGACCAAGTCATGTGCAAGAATAAAGCACAGACCTAAAGAAAATAAAATGTTAATGTACTAGACATGAGCAGCCTACAATATGCCAGATATGCTGCAGATGAGTCATAAGCTGCATTTGGATTGAGCCTGAAATGTTGTTTGTGTGTGCCAGTGAGTCACAGGATGCATTTGGAGTGAGCCTGAAATTCTGTCTTTGTCTGCCAACTCCAAGTTCTCACATACACCAAAGACAAAATTTGATGCAGTACAATGAAAAATTGCCTGGCAAGAAGTCTTCAGAAGCTGATCAGTAAAAAATACTGAAAACTAAGAGCTGGCCCTCCACTCTGGGACATGTTCTTGGCATCTGTGCCAAGGTCACACCTACAACCTGGAGGAAGGAAATGAGTGGTTTCATACAGGGCTGCAACCCACACAGTGAAGCTCAAAGCATAATCCAACTGGAACTCCAGACACCTCAGTACACTGGGCATGCAAAGAAAACATGGCAAATTTTCTGCTGGAAAGGTGTTTCTGTCCCTCTGGAGATGTTGCACGTGTAACATCTACTCTTCCATGCTGGGCAGGGGGGGTGCTCCAGCATTTCCTCCTCTCAGGTGATCTCCTACTACATCTCAAATGTAATTACAAATGATGCTAAACACTCAAACCAGAAACAAGCATCACATTATGAGAAGAATCTGTCCTCACAGCTTTAATTGACAGTAAAATGGTAGTTTCTGGTCAGAAGAAACAAAGCTGTGAGGCCCTGTCTACCATAACTGAACTTAAAAAGCACTGTCAAGCAAACAGTAACAACATTATGTTGATTTAAGGACATCTGGGTTAAGTCAAGCACTGTCCACTTCTAGTAAAAACAATGATAACCTGAAACAAGATGAGAAATATCAACCACATTAGACAAAGCAGAATAACAGCTGACACTTTTAAATCCAAGTTACTCCTTTAAATATGTTATTTTTATCATCTCTCCTTCAGTGCAATTTCAGCAGCAAGGAAATTCCCATTTTTAAGTTTACAGCAATATGTTTTGGAAGTAACTATGTAAAGGGGATTTTTTTTTTTTCAGGCTGCAGACAATTTTTCTGCTTTTACATAAGACTTCCAAGAGAAAACTGCACCCCCAGGCATGCAGTGGGACAGAAGGCAGATGTATGTTCCCCTGCTTCTCTATAGCAAACACCCACAGTCTTCAAATTGAGATGAGATGCTTTAAACCTCTAAGAAGCCACTTTAGGAAAACAGATCTTCTCACTTGCATGCCATCTAAATTAGTGAAATAGCACCTCTCAAACTTACAACTCTGCTGCGATCCAGGGAGGCTGGTTCAGCACTTCCATTCACATCAGAGCACCTCTCCTTTTTTATCTCTTCCAGGTCAGTAACTGTGCCTGGACCTTTCTTCTTCTTCAGTTTAGCCAAAATAGAGGATTCCCTCTCTGGAAAGGGAGGCATTTCTTCCAGCACTGTAGCCTTATCACAGAGAAAAAAAAAGTGTTTAGCTGGACTTAGGAGCTGGTTTGTTTGGCTTTCTATGTAAGTTTTCAGAATGAGAAACCCTTATAGACTGCATGAGGCAAAAGCAGAAATAATTACCCACACAGAATCTACCATGCAGCTTATTCTGCAGTGATTAGACTAGACTGACTTAAAAAAAAAAAAATTATTACAAATTGTCTCAAGGATTCACAAAGCAGTTGTTCAAGAGAACAGGAGCATGCTGCTGCTCTGGTACAATCATATTAAATTAAACAAAATAAAACCAACAAAACCCCAAATACCCGTGCACACAAAAAAACCCCAAACAAACCCAAAACCACAACAACCAACCAATAAACCCCAAAGTAGAACATAAAAGGCCTAGACTGAAACCACAGAGGATGACCCAAGCTAGTCAGACTAGTCAGACCCAACTAGCCAGACCTAAGTATTTATCAGCTGTCAAGACTAAGGGTGCCATGCTGCAGAAGGCAGACCTGAGAGCATTAGGTTAAAACACTGTTAATTTCTACAGACAAAAACTTTAAAATCCCAGTTAAACTTCCTGCCCACCACCAAGTCAGTCCTCAGTACAAAGCACTGGTCTTCAGGGGTCTGGATACTGCAGGATCTAGTATTATGCCAGCTTTCACTGCCTTACCAGCTGTGGATCAGCAAGTTTTGTTGTTCCACTACAGCAGTAACAACTTTGATTTTAGCTTTCACTTAGGCAGCTGAATCAGGCAGACCAAAAGAATAAATGCCCACACTGAAGATCCTTAATCCTGCATCAACATCTCTGAGCAATCAGGATGGGTACAGCAGAGTTCACTTGCTGACAGAAGACAGAGATGAAGCATTTCTGCATAATAACAAAATAATCTTTATACCTACCAATATATCAGTGCTGGCAATGGTACTGAGCCTCAAATACTCAACAGCTCTCTGTTGCAGCTCAACATCAGCATTCTTCAGCTGACTGTCGCTGCGCAGGACATCCTGAATTGTGGTTTTGATTTCTGGAAACAGGTTCACAAACTTGATGTAGGTAGAAAGAAGCAGAGCTCGGGTAGGAACACTACATAGATGAAACTTGGAATGTAGCAAGTTGAACTGGATGAGAGGACTTAAAAGATGGGAAGAAAAATAATTTGTTCAGTTTTGGTAGACATGGTAACTCTTCATTAATAATTCTTCACCAGTAAGAGCTGAATCATTTGATCACTGGCCTTTAGGAATATTAAACAGACACTACATTCTTTACAGAAAATGTTACTACTTCAATTCAGTATTTCAGACAGTGTTTTACCTGGATCTTGGATCACCTGCTATCAGATTTCCAAATTCTCCCAAGATGTAGCCACCTACTTTTACAAGATTCTCATGGCATGCTGGAGCTTGAAGGGCCTGTAAGAACACATTAATGTTATTGACCTGTAGTACATTAAAAAAAAGAAACATTTCCATGTCTGATTTCTTTGTTTCAGTTCCTGTAGGAGCAGACCACAGATGTAGGCACTCCAGAGCACTCATGAGGAAAGCATGCTGGGTGCTCTGACTTCATACAAAACTACCAAAAGTACAACTTGCTGAAGGCCCATCTAGCAGCACTGAGGTTCTGAGGACTGACACAACTGCCTACATTCTCTTTTACATTCAAACCTTGCAACCTTGAAGTTGTCCAAGATCAAAATTCTGTCTGAGTATGAAGAAACTCACAGCATCATCTCATAGAATCATCTCCATCAGGAAAGGAAATTTTAAAAAATGCTCATATGAAGAACCCAACAAGTCAGCAACAAGGCCAGACATTTGATAGTGTTCTCTTTTAACAGTTCAAATTCCAATTTAAAAATTCAATCTGAAAGCTTTAATTCCATGAAAATCTACAATGCTAGTTTTCTAGAAAAGATCCAGCACTTTTTTGTTCAAATATTCAGGATATTTTTACTCTCTTCTAACATGGGGCAGTGCACACCCTGCTAGATCACATGGTGTTTACTTAGCTCCCACTTTGTTTTGAAAGGAATTGAATAGAGTTATTCTCACCTCAAACACAGTCTTTGCTGCATAGCCCTGGACATCATCCCTGTTGATGACAATCTGGATGACCCGGTACCACACCTCTTCACTGACATAGTCACCAGCAATGCGAATCAGGTTCAGGATTGTGTCCACATACCAGGTGTAATCAACTGCATACTTCTCAGCTAAAATTGCAACTTTCAGAACCTGAACACACACAAGAGAATAAAGAATGTTGACTACCTTCTACCACAAGCTGTGTATCAAGATTCACTTCTGTATATACCCAGCAATAGCCCATGGGAGCCCAGAATCCTGCTCCAGAGGTGTCATCCTGCTCACTTGCTCCCACAGCCGAGGGGGAAGATGAACACTGAAATTCTGTGCCAGCACACAGCAGCTCCCAGGTACACAATGCTTTCCCCATAATGCATGCAAGGATGTTGCATTTGTGGATTTTCAGGTGTGCACACCCAGGCAATCAAGAACAATCTCATTAACATCTTTTGCTTGCTATAAAAACACAACTGAACCATCACTGAGATGGGACCAAGCAGGAAACTGGAGACCCCCTAAAAAAAAAAAACAAAAAAAACCCAACAACCCACCAAGAAAAAAGAAATCACTGGAAACTGAAGCTAGCAGAAACAGACCAGCTCTCTTTTTCAGGTCATACTCATGCAACTGTTAGATGTGTCAACCAAGAACAAGACACTGCTGGACTTGCTATTCCCAAACCTGCTAAAACCTGCTTTGTAATCCCTCAGCTGGTGATAGCCTTGGCTATCATAGTACCAGGGTGTGGGATCCTGCTGAGCACACTGAAGGTTAGCACTGGGACAAGGGTTATAGATATCAGGAGAGAAAGCTTCAACTCACTCAAAACTCATCTGGATAAACTCACACAGAATAAATGAGATATGAGTGTTGGGAGCTTTTCAAGAGTGTTCCCCTGAAAGCAGAAAACCAGGTCACCTCCTTTCAACATAAGGTTAGCAGGTGGGGCAAAAGACCATCTTGGCTTAACTGCAAGCTTCTGAGTCCTCTCAAAACCAAAAGGGAAGTGTATTAGAGATGGAAAAGGAGACAAATACCTGTTGGAAACCAGAAGGGCACTGCCAGGGCATGCAGGATGCAGTTCAATAAGCAAACACTCAATTTGAATTGAAATGTCCACGATGTCAAAAAGG
This sequence comes from Florisuga fusca, assembly GCA_038090715.1. Classification (NCBI taxonomy): domain Eukaryota; kingdom Metazoa; phylum Chordata; class Aves; order Apodiformes; family Trochilidae; genus Florisuga; species Florisuga fusca. Next base: position 334,212 of record JAAWXA010000066.1, read on the forward strand.
GTTGAAAATCCTGACTGATGCAAACACAGAGCTGCCAGCAGTGAGGAGTTTGTAAGCAAACTCTTACAGGAGTCTGACCCCTACAGATCCATGGACTCAGATGTTCTCCACCCAAGGATGGCATCATGGCAAGGCCACTCTCCATAGTCCTTGATAAGTCATGGAGATCAGGGAAGTTCCCAGAAGAATGCTAGTGTCACCTCCACCTCCAAGAAGGGCTTAAAGCAGGACCCAGGGAATTACAGTCCTATCAGGCCTACTTCAGTCCCTGGGAGAGTCATGGAATGAATCCTCCTGGGGGCTCTCACAAGTCAAATGAAGCACATGATCAGGAAAAGCCAGCACAGATGTATCAAGGGCTGCTCATGCCTGACAAACCTGATCCAAGTAACCTGCTTGGTTTAGACAGGGAGAGCAGAGCACATTAACTGCCTGGATTTCTTCAAGGCTTTTTATTTATGTATTTCCCAACCTTCCCCTAGAGAGCCTGATCCATTAGTCTAGACAAGTGCTCAGTGTGGTGGGTGGGCAGCTGACTGCCATGCAGCACCCAGAAGATGGCAAAAAGCTCTTTTTCCAATTGGCAATCTGGTGGGGTCCCCCCAGCCACTGACACTGGGCCCAACACTGTTTAATATTGTCATAAATGACATGGATGATGGGATCAAGTGCACCCTGATGAAGTTTGCAGATGACACCATGTTGTGTGGGGAAGTAGATGGAGAGCCACAGTCCAGGAGGACCTGGACAGGCTGGAAGAGTGGGCTACAACAAGAACCTTATGAAGTTCAACAAGGACAAGTGCACTGGGAAGCGCACTGGATCCTGCACTGGGAAAACAGAACCCAGGAGTGCAGCACAGACTGGGATCTACCTGCTCTGAGAGCAGCTCTGAGGAAAGGGACCTGGTGGGACATCCTGATGGGACATCAAGCTCAGTGAGTGAACCACATACTGCAGCAGCAATGAAAGCCAACAGGAGGCTGGGCTGCATCAGTAGTGGAGAGGAAGGAATTATCCCACCCTACTCACTGGTCGTCAGGCCACACCTGGAATAGGGGGTCCAGTTTTGGTCCCCACTATACAAAAAAAATGTGGACAGGCTGAAAAGGATCCAGAGAAAGGCCACTGAGATGATCAAAGGACTGGGAAGACTTCCATATGAAGACACGTTGAGAGAATTTGGTTTGTTCTGCCTTGAGAAAAGAAGGGTTAGAGGAGACCTCATCACCATGTTCCAGTATTTAAAGAAGATGGACACCCCCTTTTTACAAGGAGTTACATGGAAAAGATGAGAGGTAACAGGTACAAGTTACTCATAGGGAGATTCTGATTAGACACAAGAAGAAATTTTTTTCACAATGAGAACAGTCAACCACTGGAATAATCTTCCCAGGGAAGAGATGGGTATCCCAACACTGGACACTTCTATTCAGAGGTAATTCAACCAACACTATGTTAACCTCTCTGAGCAAGAAACACCTGGCTAAGCTACATAATTACTCTAAGTACAGATTTTGGCTACTGTTCCAGGGAGGTTGTTAAAGGAGTATTTCAACTTCTATATTTTTCCTCCCCCTAGGAAGGAGATGGATATCATGCTTCTCTTTCAGCTGATCCTAAAATATTATTTTGGGCAATCCTTAGAGTGAAAGTTCTCAAAGCACTGTAGTTCTACCTACAAGTAAGTATTTAACACCTGAATTTAATTAGTCAGCTATGTAACAGCTGACTGTAACAGAAAAAAAGCCTCAGATGTAGAGATTGTATTTGCCCAAGCACTGATAAAATTCCCTTCACTTTCTATATGCAACCCACTGAGACCAAAATGAGGTTTTAAAATCCCAAGTTTCCAAGGGGTTTCCCCCCACCCCCCATTAGTTTAACCTAAATGAAAAACACTCTTTGCTTTTAGACCACAAACTTAAAGGGGTTGTGTTTTGTGGGTTTTTTTAAATCACCATGAAAAAGACTATCCCAGTCTGAGTGGCATATGCTCTATCACAGCATCCCAACCAAGAAATGATAAAACCGGTGCCAAAGCCAGCTGTGAAAAAAACTAAGGAAAAAAATTAAGCAAACACAAATATCTCACAATTTCTTCTCTAATGGAATAATCAGCAGTCTCCAAGTAATTCAGCATTTCAGCCACAATCTGCTGGGCATTGCTTCTGTCACACATGGCATACAGGAGATCCACAGCTCTTTGCCGCACACTCACGTCCCTCTCAGTCTGCAAAAGGGCACATGGCAAAGGGTCAGGATGATTTGATCTTTATTTGGAAATCATGAGCAACTTACTGAAGAGATGGAATTCACTATAATCCACAGGCAAATTTAAAATAAATGCTTTTTCATAATCTTTCAGATGCAGAATTAACACAGATACACCCTTCTCAGGTTACTCGGGTTTTCAGTCACCCAGACAGAGGTCACTGGAGACTCTGACAGTTTCCTTTTTTTAGATACTCCTACCAAACTTCAAGTTGTCAGCTTTTGTTTCTGTAGGATGCATATTCAAATCTGTGCAAGTGCCAAAAGGATGGATGAGTTTGTACAGAGCACTCCACTGTTACCCTAAAGGAGGGTAAATGAGTCTGTGGTCTGCTGTGCACTCAGCCACACATGTCCTAATAACTATCTGAAATTGTCCAGCTGTCATCAGGCAATTATAGTGTCTGATAGCAGCAAGATAGGAATGAAAGTATTCCCATCATTCTCTCTTTTGAAACTCCATGTTTTGGAAGAATTTGGAAGAATACAGTCTACAGCTTGAGGAGACACTGAAGCGTCACAGAGGCTACACAGCTACAAGCACCAACTGATCAGAATCTGATCAGAAAACTAATCACCAACCATCAGAAACCAACTGATGCTAACCTCCATCATTCCAAGTACAGCTAAAATTTTGCAGGATTATTTAAAAAAACAAAACAAAGCAGACTTCTGAGAATCACACTCTGGGATCAAACAAGTTACCGGCTTAACGGGGGACGGGGGGCTTGGGGAGGAGGGCATTGAGGCAGGGTAGGAGACAACATTCAAACCAGACTGCACACTTAAAATATTTACCTTCAAGGCATTGATAACTGTTTCTATGTGTGTTTTCACAGCCTCGTGTGAGAACTCAGAGCTGGCAAGCGTGCACATGCTTTCCAGTGCCAGGTAACGCAAATTAGTTTCTCGGTGCTGCAAGAACTGCCCTAGCTGGTTACAGGCACGGACTAGTAGGTTTGGCTCACTGCACAGAACAGGAGAGAAAGTGAAAGGGTTAAAAGCAACAGGTTTGAGGATATCCAATACAGAATACTGTATCTGCAGTGGAAATGTCTTAAAATGCCTCCAAGTGTCTGCTGGAATGCTCTGCTCGTGAAGTGGAAATTCAGACACTGTGAACACGATCTCTGTTGGATTAGACTGGTGGTGTCAACACAAAACACCCCAAAGAAGCAGCAAGAAACAAAGCAATTAAAAAAAAAAAATTGCTGACAGCAACACAGTTCATTAATATTGGTCAATTTCATTGCTGTGGTTGTGTTCCAGTCTACCAAGCAACTTCATCCCTCCCTCTCCCCCCAGTAAAATCCCATTTAATAAGACAAGTCACAGCTTTTCACTTAAAAAAGATCTTCTTGTAACAGAAGTGTTCCCACAGCTCACCTGTCATGATGTATAATTAAGCTTATTGCTTCAAACAGCACAGCATTCTTTGCATTTGAGTGTTGTACTTTTTTTGACTTTGGTGGCTCCTGTGCTTTGTTAAGGATAGTTTCCAGACATTCTGTGAGACGACCACGTACCGCAGGGTCTTCTGGAGAAGAACAAGCTGTTGGACAACTTCACTTTGCTCAGCACCCTAACCCCTGCCTCAGGCCTTCCACCTTGCTAAATCTGAATAAACTGAATTATTCTGACACATTAAAACCAGCTCACCATCCCCCCCACATACACCTGGCAAAAGAATTCCAAGCCATAGATCTATTTGGATAAGAACAAGAGCCAAACGTGTTCCACACTATAATGTACTTCAAGGCCTTGGTAACAGGACAGAATGTTTACACACCAGTTACAACTACCAATTAAGATGCACACTGGTTAGAGTGACACTTTGTTCTAAGCTACATGGCCTTTTGAATTATGCTGTATAATTTTTTTTGGCAACACTCAACTTCAGTCCCCTTGCCTTAAGACATTGTGCTTGCACTCCAACTTCTGGTACCAGCACAGCACTGCAGCTCTTTGGAGTCACACTGCAGAAAGAAATGACCACTGAGCTGTGATTTGTGCATTACCTGGAGGTGGATAGCACTGTAACAGTCTCAGAAGTTTCACAGACAACCAAGGAGCAGGAACAAAGTAGTATGTATAGTCCTGAAGATCTGTCGATGCTGAAGTTACAATCTGTAAAATAAGCAGACACAGGTCAGCAACTGAAGTGATGTGCAGCCATGAGAAGGACCCAGAGAACACTGCAGGTCCCCTTTGACACAGGCTTACTATCACTAGCAATGTTTAATTCAGCAGGTTAATTATGTGAAGTTAACTGTGAGTATACCATCAGGTTTTTAATAATAGAAATTAAATTGTGCAGATACAGGAGGCCAGAAGTCTCCATGAAAGCACACTTGCATTTCTTAAGAATGAATATGACCATCTTGTAAGACCAAAATATTTAATTAGAACCTTGGCTAGTTGACCACCACACCCATTTACAGAATATCAAATGCTTGTGATTATTAGCAGATCAGCAGCTCAACAGGGGAATATGAAGAGCACTGATGTTGTAAGAAGCAGAAGGTTAAAAGCACAGGCTGCATTTCTGATGGCTCTGTGCAGAAGTTTGCAGAATCAGTCTCTAATCCAACTACTGTTTGGTGTTATAGTTACATAAAATGAGGACTGAAAGCTCATGAGGATCCTTTCCAATACAAGTAGCTGAGAGGAAGAAATCTTTTTGATCCAGAGATGTGGTGCATAGCAAGGATTTCACCCAGGAAGTCTGGGCAAGCTAAAACAGTTTTCTGCCCTGGTAAGCAACAAGTGCTACAAGAGATCAGCTGAAGCAGCTATAAAGTGCAACTGAATCATCTTCATTTTTAATGGCACATTAAACTCACCTGACCTAGAAAGCAACAACATGGTAACCTGGCCTAGAAAGCTGAGTAAATCAGGCAACAGTGAAGTATTATCAGAGCTAACACTGGACTCACTCTGCTTAGTCTAGACACTGCCAAGGAGACTGAAGTTTTAAACTCTTCTGGGTTCTTCTGTGCCAAAGTGGTGATCAGACTTGTAGCTGCAGTAACCACACCCTATAAAAAAAACCACAACAATGCAATACATTCAGTTTTGTCACAATTTAAGATGCTGCCCTTTAACACCTTGCATGCCAAGTATTTTTTAACATACAAAAAAAAATTAAGTTTGTTCCCATGAAAAGCCCTACATTAAAAGGCCCTTCATTTTGCTAGCAGCTGGACCAACTGCATGTCTTCCAAATCCAACGTGATACTGCCATGCTTGCAGAGCAGTTCATGCTATTTCTGTATTAGCTTTCTCTCATGTTTGGATAGTACATCTAAAAATAACAGAGCTGAATCAAAATATAGGCTGGATGCAAATTACCTTATTACACCAGAGAAGCATGAGAAGGATAAATAGGCTGCAGCAGATTATCCTGGAAATTTTTCAACATTAAGAGAGGGTTTTGTGTAACACAAATGTTTTATACCACTGCAGATTAAAGCTCTCCTTACTGCTGAAGCACAGGTCCTTATAGCCTTACTTTCATAAAGCAACTAGGCAGGGGGGAAGTAGTCTCTTCCACAGAACATTAGTTTTTCCTGAACTAGCAAGATAAGATTGGCCAAATGGACACCCCAGGACTAGAATCCAAGCACTAATAAATGAGGTTATGAATTTCTAGTGCAGGTCTAACCCTAAAGGTCCTAAGAAAATGAGTATTACACCTCAGCAATACAACTCAGGATCACAAGGCACAAGATTTATTTCTTTGTAGCCATTGCAAAAGAACCTGTGCATGACATTCTTACATCTCTAAGGAAAAGGTAAACAAAGCTTTAATTAATATATACACTAAGGAAAGGCAACAGCTCATACCATTTCCTTCCCCAAGCCTGAAAAACCAGCAAGTCATTTGCTTGAAAGACTTGAGAAGAAATAAATGATCAGTGTGTGTAACAGTGGAAGTGAGATTCTCTGTACAGAGCAGGCCCCAGAAGCCCAGTGAGGGTGATTTACCAGATGCTGGTCATTGAGGAGATGCACCACTCTAGATGTCCAGTCTCCCATGGGGACAAGGTCAGGGGAAGTTCTGTATAAACGCAGCAAGCACAAGGCAGCACTCTGCTTCACACTGTCCATGGTATCACTGCAAGACAAAGATGGAGTTAAAGCACAGTGGGTAAGTGACAGCAATACCTACAGGCCAACACCAGGCTAGTCTGTACCCTGACTCAGCATCCCTGAACCAGGCAGGATCACAGAATTCTTTCAGTCAGAAAAAACCTTGAAGATCATCAAGTCTAAGTGTAAACCTAACACTGTCAAGTACACCATGAAATGATGTCCCCAGGTACACATTTACACCTTTTGAACACCTCCAGGGATGGTGACTCAACCACCTCCCTGGCCAGCCTGTGCCAGTGTCTGACAACCCTTTCAGTGAAGAAAAGTTTCCTAAACCTCCCCTGGCACAACTGGAGGCCATTTCCTCTTGTCCTATTGCTGGTTACTTGGGAGAAGACACCAACACCCACCCCACTACATCCTTTCAGGCAGCTGTAGGAGTGATAAGGTCTACCCTGAGACTTCCTTTCTCCAGAGTAAACCCCACTTCCCTCAGCCTCTCCTCCCAGGACTTGTTCTCCAGACCCTTCACTAGCTTGGTTGTCCTCCTTTGACCATGCTCCAGCACCAAAATGTCTTCTTGTAGTGGAGAGGTCAAACCTGAACAATATTTGAGGTGCAGCCTCCCCAGTGCTGAGTACAGGGGCACCACCACTTCCCTTCTGCTGGCCACACCATTCCTCTTACAAGCCAGGATGCTTTTGGCTTTCTTGGCCACCTGGGCACACTGCTGGCTCATGTTCAGCTGACTATCAACCAATACCCCCAGGTCCTTTTTCTGCTGGGCAGCTTTCCAGGCACTCTTCCCCAAGCCTGTAGCATTGCATTGGGATGCTGGGATGAAAGGGCAGGACCCAGCACTTGGCCCTGTTGAACCTCATACAACTGGCCTTGGTCCTTTGAGCCAGCCTGGCAATACCCCTCTGTAGAGCCTTCCTCTTCAGCAGAAGCTGAAACAGAAATTCATTAACTCTTCCTGTGTTACAGTATTTGTTATTTTTGTCCAATAAGTTTAACTCAACTATCACATACTTGTAGTAGCTGCTGCTAACAATACACTGCAACTTAAGAGTGACACTTCACACCTTCTAATCAGAATTTCAAGTTCATTAGATGAAGCTTCTTCCAAACTGACTTAAGCAAAACAGTTAAGGCACACTAAAACATCCCTGTGACCAAAGCTGTACCTCCTGATAGGTCCTGCACAGATTACACAAACCATTCATTACTCACCAGCTGCAGTATCTGCAGCTAGCATGGAAGTCACCTACCTATCCCCAAGCATGCAACCCACAAATCTCTTCATCTTGTCATCCATGCTGCTGGCACATGAACAGACTATTTAAGAGCAGCAAAATTGTTACAGCAATTCAGTGAACCACCTTTCTCTTCATCTTGCCATCCATGCTGCTGGCACATGAACAGACTATATAAGAGCAGCAAAACTATTACAGCAATTCAGTGAACCACCTTTCACAAAGCAGTCAAGTAAGCATTCTGTATGCTGCAGAAACAACAGCTAAAAAATGTACAGAGCATTTGCACTGAAAGTTTTAAGAGGGAGTTTACACTCTGCAACCCCAGAGAAATGTTCAGAAACCTCCACATCCCATACAGAAGCTCGGTTCACCCAATCTTTATAAATTTACCCATTTTCCTGTACCTCAGTTAAAAAAACAAAATGAAAACCAAATCTACTCCTCTCCTCTCCTCCCTCCCTCTGATTTATACAGTAAAGTTGCAAATACAACTCAGACTGCTCAGGTTGCAGAGGTCACTTAAGACACTACTTGTACACATACACAGAGGGAACGAGGCACTGACCTCAGAACACAGCTCAAAGTTTAAACAATTCTGAACTGCAGCTGATTCATGACCCTAAGAACACCTTTTGGAACTTTTTAAGGTTATCTTCTTAAAGCCCCTGGTTCATCCACCACAGCAGTGCTGACTCTACCATGCCACCTGAGGAATACCACCAGCAAGCCCAGCAGGGCCCCAGAAGGTGCCAGCTGTAAACAAACCCTTACACAGGTGTTTCATGCCTGAGAAAAGGGGACTGTGAAAAGATTCTCCCCCTTTCACTTCACCATACCAGCTCCATACTGAGCTTCAGGTGCTAGCTCCTTCTGCTTCTCTTTCTGGTAACACTACACTGCAGCTCTGAAAAATAGTTACAGTCCCCCGTGTGGCACTACACAGAGTACTTCAAGACTTGTAAAGTATTTCCTAACACTTCTGCCACAATGAGGGACCACAGGGATCCCTCCTCTTGTAGCCAACCCCATGTACAGAAGAGTCAGAACCAGTCTGCATAAGCAAGCAGGTTCCCAATGTTTGCAAGCTCCAACACTTGTCAGAGTGGTCAGAGAAAGCAAGAAAGCTCACAAAACAGAATATTCTCACACAGGACCACTCAAATAAGAGTTCCCTTTATAACAAAACTTGTAAACATCTATTCAGGTTCATTTATTTCTTCTTTTTATGAGGAGAGCTAAGTCAAATACACACATCTCAGGGGGGTTTGCTGCCACACATATACAGAAGAAAAACTTCATCACAACAAAGCAGTAGAAACCTATGCAAGAAACTGACTCTTAATTTTCACTTAGTTGCATATTTATGAGTATACTGAGCAAGTCCATGCTCAGGTTTACCAACAGATCTGCAGTTCCTGGGAATTGTCACATTGCAAGCCCAGGGCTGTGTAACTTTAAGCATGGGTTCAGCTCTGCAATAGAACTGAGCTGCTGGGGAGGTTGGTTGGTGGTGTATGAGAAGGAGGCATTTCACACCTACCCAGCTACAAGTATTTTGGGGATTTCTCCAGCAAATGCTTCAGCCATCTCTCTGCTCCCCACATTAGCAATGCAGTGCAGAGCAAGCCCCATGAAGGTGGGGTTCCTGCTGGCCAGGTCATTCTTGATGGCGTTGTTTATCAAACGGATCAGCTCACTGTTGGAGTTCACCAGGACAGAGATGAAGAGATATCCCTGTGGTTCAGAAAAAGGAAAAGAAAAGTTGATCTGAGATGACTTAACTGTGTATCTCGAAGTATTACTTGTGGCATTAACAGAAAATTTCTCTCCCAATACCAAACACATGGGCAGAAACATATTTAGAGCAAATACTAGGGAGATTAAGTGAACCAGAATGGATAAGCTTCATATTACCATGATTTCTTATTCTTAATGTTTCATCAATCTACTTCAACATATGCTCAAAAGATCACTTTAGATGAATGGAAGCAAATGAAGAATCTGGCTTATCACTCAGTCACTACTAAGTTATGTGTACCTGACAAAGACAACCTTACCTAGGAAGATTTGAAGAAATACTCTGAAAATGAAAAGGTTACTTAGCCTTTAATGCAAGACTCAAGGCAGTCCCTTAACAAGAGAAATAATTTTAAACAGAGTGCACGTTTGACTTTCTACAATTGGTAGAAGATTCCCTGTGCAAAGGTGTTTACCTTTCAGAACCACTGCTAGATCCAAAACAAGGTGTTATATCAGGGTGGGAATGAAGCAAAGCCCTTTGCTTTGCAGAGACAGCTGAGGCAGGACATCAGACACAACAGCTGGTCTTTCAGAGAGATTAAGTTACTCACAATTTGTTTCTCTGTGTATCTATTGGAACTGAGCAAGTTTACAGCCTCCATGTGACCAAAGTCAATATCGTGCCCCAGGAGGAAGATGAAAAGCAGTTTGCAGACATATTTTTTCTTACTGTACCCATCCAGAGCCTTGTCACCTGGAAAGCAAAGAAACAAACAACAATTAAGCTTCTGTTGTTCTTCTATCTGGTTCCTCTCCCACCCTGTTCCACTGAGGTGCCTCCTTGTATCTTCCAGTAACAAGACTTACAGCTGTACCCAACCATTAAGATTCACATTTGAGTCACCATGTGTCACCCTACAGAGAAGGGGCAAACTGAAGGTTCAGCTATTGAGCACATGAATTTCACCAATTTTATCATTTCAGATTTCATTTACTCTACTGTGAGCAAAAATACACCCACTACTCCATGACTTAAAGGACTTTAAGCCTTCCATCATTATGTGCTGAACACACCCAAGTTATCACAGGTACCAGACAAAGAAACAGCTCTTAAGTTTTTCAAAATATATATTCCCAGTCACAGGTATCTTGTAGCTCCTCCTGATGGTCTGAGACAGAAAAACACAACTGAGAAAACTCACTGAACCAAGACATTCCCATGAGGATAGTTTTAAGCACTTGCCTTAATCTCAAATTCATTCTTAAGAAAAAACCCCACAAACCCAACCATAAAACCTGGAAATTTTAGTGTTTATTTAATTTACTATTATCTGCATCCTAAAGGACAGTTATGAAATAATGCTATCACTGAGTGCCTGAGTTAACCTGCTCCTTTAGATTTTCTTGCCAAGAGGCAGCACCTGTGGGTTTATTTAACTCTGATTTCCCCATTTCTGGTAAGAGCAATTATTGTCTTCCATCCACACATTCTCCAACCAATTATCCAACCTCTATCACAGCAAAAGGTCCTGAGACACTTCATGATGTGTAACACAGTGGAGACCTCTACCAACAAAATAGCAGCAGCTATTTTTAAAGCTATAAAATCTTTATTTTATTTATTTTTATTTTATTTTATTTAGAAAGACAATAACAGAAGTATATCCCAAAGCCTTGAAAAAAACACATGGAGTGAAACTGCCAAGAGACCTTTAAAGTGTTTGGAAAATGAAAGAATTCACAAGTGTTTCAGTTTTAGAAGACAAATGCACCCTAAATAGGTCTGGCCATATGTTGCAGTATTACTGTATTCCAGAAGCTTGTAAAAGCTCCAAGGAGCAGTACAGCAGCTTAGAGCTCACCAGGCTGATGAAGAAAAGGGGTATAGAAATCTACACTGTTTGCAGAACACTCATTTCCTTCCCCAAATCCTGTGATAAAAAGAGTATCCCCTCCATCAGGCAAGCATGAGTGCTGGAGTTCAGTCAGGTCAGAAAAATGTTGATAGATGTGCTGCCTGAAAGGCTCCATAAGCTCCTTAGTTTCTGCATTCTGGGCCCAGGAAAAGCAGTCTGGGCCCCTTAGAGATGGGCCTTGTTCAGCCAGAACAGCACTGAAAACAAGTATCCCCAACTCACTGCCCTCACAAAAAAAACCCAAAGGAAAAATGAAACAAAACAAACAAACCCACCACAAAAAAGCCCCCAAAACTGCAAAACACACACAAAAAACCAACACAAAACCAACCAACCAACCAACAAACCCCCAAAAACACCAAACAAACCACTCAACTAAAAACCTCCAAGCTGTACTTTTTATAAAGAACCTTAACATGTAGTAGTTTGTCCTTCTTCCTTCTCACCTGCTGGTACAGAAGCAGGTTAGACATCCCTCATGTAGCTTGGTCTCTAAACTGGAACAATGGGGATTCCATGGATGTAGCACCCATTGGATAAGGAACTGGCTGGATGGTTGCACCCAGAGAGCTGTGGGCAATGGCTCAGGGTCCAAATGGAGCTGTGTCAGGAGTGCTGCTCCTCAAGGGTCAGGACTGGACCAAATGTGTGGTGAAGTCAGGAGGCTGGAGGGAAGGGATGGATCCAGAGGGACCTGGCCAGGCTGGAGAAGTGGGCTGTGCAGACTGCATGGAGTTCAACAAGGGCAAGGGCAAGGTTCTGCCCCTGGGGGGAGGCAATCCCATGGACAATCCAGGTTGGGAGGAGAAAGGATGGAGGAGAGCCCTGAGGAGAAGGACGTGGGGGTGAGGATGGACCAGGAGCTCAACAGGAGCCCTCAGTGTGTGCTTGGAGCCCAGAAACCAACCGTGTCCTGGGGGCACCAAGAGAAGCACAGACAGTGGCCAGGGGAGGGGATTCTCCCCCTCTGCTCTGCTCCTGTCAGACCCCACCTGGAGTTCTGTGTCCAGTTCTGGAGAACCCAACAGCAGAAGGACACAGAGCTCCTGGAAGGTGTCCAGAGGNCGGGGGGGTAGGGAGAGGAGAAGGGAAATGGGTTAAAACTTGGAGAGGGGAGACCGAGGTTGGAGCCAGGGGGGGGTTGGTCTCTTTTCCCAGACACCTCTCAGCAAGACAAGAGGGCATGGTCATAAGTTGTGCCAGGGGAGGTTCAGGTTGGATATTAGAAAGAATTTCTTCACCGAGAGGGTGATCAGACATTGGAATGGGCTGCCCAGGGAAGTGGTGGATTCTCCGTCCCTGGAGATATTTAAAAAGAGACTGGATGTGGCACTCAGTGCCATGGTCTAGCAACTGCACCGGTGGATCAAGGGTTGGACTTGAAGATCTCTGAGGTCCTTTCCAACCCGGCTAATTCTATGATTCTATGATTTTGCAGCAGAGGCACTGTATCAGCATCTGTCTCAGCTCCTCATTTCCATCCTCAAGATGCTTCAAGTTTGTCCTTTGAAAGGGGACTGACTACGTCTCTGCCACAACATTTATTAGATACAGGCACGTGGATCTGTGAACACACAAAGAGGTTTTGCTTGTGCCAAGTGGCCAGGATCTAGCTCCTAAAAAAACTATATAATAAATAAATAGATGCTATATAGGGAAAAACTCTACCTGCAGTGATGGACACCACAAACTGGACAGAGAGAACTGCAGCTTCCCAAAGGTGTCTTTCCTGCTTGATGGTTGAAATAGTACCTGGAATTCAGTATCCCTAAGAATATAACTTATTCTTCTCTTCCTTTGTACAGACTTTCCTGACCACAACCAAATGTTTTGAGTTATGGAGAGTTGTACAAACTAGTTCTGGTTTCATGTCTTTAAGGAGACAACAGAAGTCATTAACTAAAAGCCATAATTGCTTTCCTAAATTCAAGGAGGAACTTTTCCCTTTCTTAAAAGTTATTACAGTAAGAGCAAGGGGAAGTCATGCCAGTCAGCAGCAGGAATAAAATGGTTGAAAGAAAATCTGAAAGCCAGGAAGGCACTGAGGAAATTAGAGATGGAAAAAACCTGATTTTAGGAGGGTTGGTAAGGCACCCAAAACTGATTTGTGGAACCTGAGTAGGAAGTGGTTATACACATATATGCTTACAGCTGCAGATGAAATCAAGGAGATTCAGTAAACTGCTAAAAGGTTGGGAATACTTCAAGTCCAGGTTGCCTCTTTGAAGTTCACACCTGCCTTATTCAAACATTGGTCCAAGCAAACACAAATAGACTTCCATTGTCTGATAAGTAAAGAGGATGAAACTGTGAAAGGAACTGGAGTCCTGTGTCCAGTTCTGGAGTCCCCAGCATCAGAAGGACACAGAGCTCCTGGAAGGTGTCCAGAGGAGCCACTCAAATGCTCAGAGGGCTGAGCACCTCCTGGGAAGCCAGGCTGAGGGATTGGGGTTGTTCAGCCTGGAGAAGAGGAGGCTCCCAGGGGAGCTCAGAGCAACCTCCCAATATCTGAAGGGGCTACAAGAAAGCTGGGGGAGGGCTTTGTGCATGGGGGGGGAGGGAGAGGACAAGGGAAATGGGTTAAAACTGAAAGAGATTGAGGTTGGAATCTCTTCAATTTGAGGGTGCTGAGCCCCTGTCCCAGGCTGCCCAGGGAAGCTGTGGCTGCCCCATCCCTGGCAGTGGAAGGTCCCAACCCAACCCATTCCATGATCCTATGACTCTATGAAGCACTGTTATGAGAACTCCAGGCAGTGAAATCCTGCTATGCTGGGTCCTGTCAAGATCCTCTGACAATTTCAGCTCTGCAGGAAGCTGCCCAAAGACACGTTTTATGTTTTCTCCAAGTCACATTTACAGTTGGCTGCCAGAAGGCTGTTTTCCTGCTGGCTCAGCAGACAAATCCAGTGCAGTTTGCTTCACTAGACATCTGCATTAATATTAGAACCACCACAGCAAAATATGGACATCAGGCAGGGAGGAAGTTGGGGTGGATTTTTTTTTTGTTAGTTTTTTGGGTTTTTTCTTTTTTTCCTTGTTTTAGAAGCAATACAGCCAGAGGGAAAAGCAGATATTCAGCCATGTCTGCTTATCTGCTGTGGTCTCCAAACTAGGGCTTGAGCAGCAGTGTTCTGTATAACAAGAGGAAAACACCCATTATGGTATTTTCCCAGTAAAACAGTTCCTAACAGCAGCAGCTTCCTTCCATCCTATCATGGTAGGGAAATGCAGATCAAAGACACCTTCCTTCCTTAGAATAAGCAGGGAAAAAAAAACCCCAACAACCTACCAAATTCCTACTGAAAGTTCAACTGTTCCTCTCCCTCCCCTGTAGCATTTACAAAGATTTATAAAGGTTCTATTTTGAACACCGCTAACAAGCATCATTGCTTAAGTATGTGCTAAAATAGCACAGCTTCCTCCAGTTCCAAGCTAACATCTTGAGCAGAAGGAAATTTCACATGCTCCATTATCTTCACTGCACTACACAATCGTTTCTTTTAACTCAGCTCATTTTAAAATGCTTTTGGGAACACGTGCAAGTGCTACAAAACCAAGTCAGCAGAAAGAGGAAGGATTCAGAACACACATCAGCAGGTTCTGAGCACTGTGGACATTTCAAAGGCTGCTTGCTTTCCCTGGAAAGTTCAGTCATTTTTCTACGGAAGAAATAGTTGCTGACAGCTGCCCAGCAAGCAGTACTATTATTAGGAAAGAATTATTCCTTTCACATTTCTGTGCATCACCTCTCTGCCATTTCAAAAGGGACACTTTGGTTTTCACTGCCATGCAGCCTTCCCCAGAGGAAGCAGTAAGGCAGAAATGTATCATGAGACTCCTCAAAGTCTCATAATTATTATGAGCACCTACAAAGAAGGTTTGGTGCTGGGTGTTAAGGCTGGGGGCAGTCTTGGCTATAGTGACCATGACATGTTAAGGAAAGAAACAGGATAATAAATAAAATCTCTGCCTTGGATTTTTAAAGGGCTAACTTCAACTTCTTTAAAGATCTTAGAAGTGTCCCATGGGCTCTAGAAAGCTATAGGGGGGGCCAAGTGAGCTGGTTAGTATTCAAACATTACCTCCTCCAAGCTCAAGATAAATGTATTCCCTTGGGAAAAAAACAAAAAACCAAAAACAAGTAGAGAAAGCAGGAGACCTGCACAGATAAGCAAAGAGGTCCTGGAAAACCTGTGGTGGAAGAGGGAAATCTAGTTTGTGGAAAAATGGTTTGGTTAACTGGGAGGTTTATAGAAATGCTGCCCAGCTTATGTAGGAGACTCATCAAGAAAGGCCAAGGCTATGCTGGAACTTAGTCTGGCTAGGGAAGGGAAAGAAAATGAGAAAAGCTTCTTCAGATACATCAGTGAGAAAAAGAAGAGTAGGGAAAAATGTGGGCCCACTGATAAATGAGGTGGGAGATTTGGTAACAGAAGATGCAGCCATGGCAGAGTTGCTGAATGCCTTTTCTGCCCCAGCCTTTACCCCTAAGACCAGCCCTGAGGAATCCCTGTCACTGGAAGTAAGGGATTCTCCACTGGTCAGTGAGGATTGGGTTAGAGATCACTTGGATGAACTGAAAACACCCAAATCTATGGGTCCTGGTGGGGCACATCCCCCTGTGCTGAGAGCCCTGGCTGGTGCTGTGCTGAGCTGCTCTCCATGGGTTTGGGAAAATCATGGAGAATGGGAGAGGTGCCCAAGGACTGGGAGAAAGCCAGTGTCACTCCAGTCTTCAGAAAGGACAAAAAGGAATCCTCAGGCAACTCCAGAGCAGCAGCCTCACCTCCACCCCTGGAAAGGTGATGGAGCAGCTCATGCTGGAGGACACCTCCAACCATATGAGAGCCCCAGGGATGATGGAGGGACTTGAGCATCTCTGTGTGAGGAAAGGCTGAGGGAACTGGTCAGCCTTGAGAAAAGAAGGCTGAGAGGGGATCTGATGGATGTCCATCAACATCTGAGGGGTGGGGGGCAAGAGGAAGGGGCCAATCCCTTTTCAGTGCTGCCCAGGAAGAGGACAAGGAATAAGGGGTTGAAGCCAGAACATGGGAAGTTCCACCTCACCAGGAGGAGAAACTTCTTTGCTGTGAGGGTGAGGGAGCCCTGGCCCAGGCTGCCCAGAGAGGCTCTGGAGTCTCCTCCTCTGGGGACTTTCCAAACCCTCTGGATGTGTTCTGTGTGACTGCCCTGGGGGATCCTGCTGGGGACTGGAGGAGCTCCAGAGCTCCCTTCCAGCCCCTGACATTCTGTGATTCCATGAGTCTAATTCAGCATATCTAATTCAATATTTTAAAAACTAGCTTGGTGTAGTTACAGATCCTGCTACAAGCCAGAGGGGGCAGGAAGGCAATTTCCTCCTGTGGGAAATCCACTGGAGGGCAGAGGGTAAGGAAGCTTTCCAAATTCAGTCTCACTAGCATCCAGAT
Source organism: Florisuga fusca (assembly GCA_038090715.1). Classification (NCBI taxonomy): domain Eukaryota; kingdom Metazoa; phylum Chordata; class Aves; order Apodiformes; family Trochilidae; genus Florisuga; species Florisuga fusca. Next base: position 350,925 of record JAAWXA010000066.1, read on the forward strand.
GCTTAATTGATACCCCAAAGACAAGACAAGCTTAGCTTTTAACACTGCAGCAATGGCTTACACAAAACAGAAGGGACAACACCCTGAAGTGTTCCTTTGCAACCCAGTGTGCTTCCTTCCTAGACTGACACTGCCCTGTGCTCAGGCAGCTGCTCCAGGGCTATTCTGTACCAGAAGGCCTCCTACCAGCCTAGAGGTCTAAGAAAAATGAAGTTGCTTTCAAGGAATTCTTCCAGACTTTGTGACAAATCTTTCTTTCCAGAAGACTGAGAGTCCAAGCCCTCTAATAAAAGAGGGATTGAATGTTTGTAGCAGACAATCCATCTAAATCCCTAAGCTGTAATTAGTTACCACACTAGTGCCACGAGAACAGAGCAGCCCTACGACTCAGGCAACATTTGAAGCCTGGTTCATACTTCCAACAATTCACTTTGTCAGTGAAGTCACTACTATTTTACTGTCTGACTGCCTTCATGTTTATTTTAGATGATCAGAAGATACTGTGACTAACCAGAACCATCTTAAAGATTACTCTTTCACAGCCTGCCAGGGAAGCAACTTATTGTTACACAGCTTCTGTTTAGAGGAGTTATTTAGAGGTTTATCTTCAACTCCCTACAAATTGTGCAGTGTGGGACAAGAGAGAAGAATTACTTGAATTTGGGAAAACAAGTGAGATGAAGTTTAAAAAAAAAAAAAAAAATTATTAACTTTATTACTACCTGACACTGGGGCACTTCTGTACAAGCCAACAGGAAGATACACTGACATGCCTGAAATCTAGCAGTGGCTCTTGTAACACAAATCCCTATTAAACAATCAGAACAAAACTAACATCTCATGTCAGATCTGCAAAAAAGAACCAGCAGAGAACAAAGTTCCTCTGACTGCAGAAACAGCTTATGTATTTGGGGACAGTTTCATCAGTAAACAGACTCTGCTCTGAGACACCAAGTTGATGCACAAAATTAATAAACCCAGTATTTTTTTCACTCATTTACAAGGCAATTGCTACTCTGACAGCCAGAATTCTGATTTGGCTCAAGCAAAATCATGTGTAACAAAACAAAGAGTGTTTGTGCACTTCACAGTTAACTCCTACAACTTCCACTTTATTACCCTGCTGTAGTTTCTCTTCTCTACATCCCCCTTATCTCAGTTAACACAGAAGCACTTCAAGAAACTGTCAAGGACAAAGTGACCTCAGCAATGGAGCTTTCTCATGCTGGAAACAAGAAACCTCAAGTACAAGGGTTCTAGATTCCTTCTAAGCTTGGAGGTTTAACAGGTTTTCATATGATAGTCTCAAGCAAGAATACAAGTGTGTCAGAAACCAGCCTTGCTTCTCACAGTCAGATCAGCAATGCAGCAAAACCAACAGCAGCATCTTTGGCCAGGTAATTAATTAGGTACTCCCCATAATTATTTAGCAAGGAATTTCATCTTATGTTCACAGTCACACATTAGTCTTAATCCAAATCATTTTAAAACATTTTTAAAAGTCAGAGCTACATAGAAAGAAACTGGATTAGAGTGATCTCCACTTAAACCAAGAATAAAATGCATAATGAAGGGCTCTTTATTTGTATACAGCCCTTCTGCAAGGAAGAACCATGCAGCATAGAGCCCTGTAGAACTTCTGCAGCAGAGAGATACACAGCTATCACCTCCTCACACTCTGAAGGCCTCATGCAGTTACACAGAAAGTTGTCAAAATTCAGGTTCTTCTGAATTTTGACATCAAGCTCTAGTTTTGGTCAGGCTACATCAAGTTATTGTCTTAAGTAACATTTTTCACCTAAAAATCTCTACAAATTCAGTAATAAAGCAGACATAAATATCATCTTACCAGTAAGTTTAGTAGTATTTCACTACTGAATGAGCATACACTAATATTTATTTGAATAGTTTTCAGCAGTGTTGAAAGGATGCCCAAGTTATTGCACTGCGTTGCTGAAAGAACCTCTCTTCTCCCCAGCACAGTTAACCAGAGAAGAATATACTGTTCATGTGCTTTTCACTAGTTTGTACTAAAGCCATAAAACATCTTGCAAACCTGAGCAACAGTCCTGAGCTGGTTTTTGTGAACTGTGCCATCAGCAGCTCTCTAACCCAGGAGTGCCTAGTGATATAAGATACTAAACCACCTAGGTTAAGCAGAAAGTGCTATTCTGGCAGAATTCAGCTGACTGAAGTGAACTTCATTACTGCCAAGTTTGAAAGTTAGCAATCCAGTGGCTAATACTGCTGCTTTTGTAAAGCCACTCACAGAAAAGAGCAGTGAAGATTATTTGTATCAGGTGTTGCCTCTTACCAGAGGTCATGTTAGGAAATGTTTGTAGACTCTTCACAGGGCAAAACTGAGGATGACTGTCACCAAAATACTGGATTGTGTGGCAACCTTCATCCTGAGATCCCAGATCCATTGCACTTTATCAGGAAGTGCATTCAGAAGGTGTAATTATGATGAGCAGTACTTTTCAAGGCTGCACTGAGTGCTGTGGTACCCAAAGAATTCACAGATTCATTTCTTTCACACTCCCAAGTTTACAGAAGTAAGGAGGTTGGTGTGGACAGACCCAAATGGAGCACAACTTGAAACTTCTGAAGTGTACAGGAACTTCTTAAGCAGTTTTTAATTGAACTGTCTCTTTTTATGAAAGATACACTTCATTTGTCTAGTACAGATCTTGCCTGGAGACTGAACTGCTTTATTTAAAAATACAATTTATTGCTTGAATTTACTAGGACAATAACAGGATCCACTGTGATCATACAGCTGGAATTAAGAAAACCAGCTGTTACTCTTGCATGCAGGTTTCTAGCATGTGCAGGCTCCCTCCATGCCAGCTGCTCAGTGTGCATGCACCCTGAGCACAATCTGCTGGGCACTTCCTAGCAAATGGACACCAAGTGGTTCCTGTGACTGGAAAATGGACACACTGTACTGGGTGATGGAGAACAGTCCATACTGCAGAGTATGCAAAGCCTGCTGCAGAAAGCTGTCCTCTTAGCTCCTCTTCCTATTTACTCCAGAAAAATAGCCATTAACATTTCCTAAATTACTCTATAAATTAATCTGTGTAAAGCATCCTGAAAATTCTAATAGAAAACATTAGCATGGAGGAACATAAAGGCTTCTAATTTAAAGGATAATTTTTTCACTTCTCTTCACTGTGGTCATCTTTTCCCTTTGAAGCTATTCTGGTCACAAGCTTTTCCAGGTCTTCGTAAGCCTTTCAGAGTAATATCACTTAGGAACTAACAACAGATCTCTATGAAGTTCAGGAACATTATTTCAGGCTTTGTTAATACACTGATTATTCCAGGTAGATACATTGGTCTAAGGCAGGATAGATAACTACAGTAAACAAGTTTAATCTGAAAACATCACATTCTGAAGCCACCCACAGGACCTCCACACTGCACCACCTCCAGCTACACACACAGCCCCATACCTACTTACCTGGAACTTTTACTATAGCCACTGCTGGCAGAAAGCTGTTCAAAAGTATCTCAACTACCTCTCAATATTTCAAATTTGAAGCCACACACACAACTCTACTACAGTTACAGCATGACTTTCACCATGTGTTGTTTAAAAGTGAATTGCTTTCTCCTGGAACACTTGAGGATGGCATTAGTCACTATACAGCCTTTGCTTCTTATGAAAAAATTGTACAGATGTTGTTTCTGGGAGTGGCCAAGATGCATGGTTTGGCCAACTACACATTTTAATCACAATTCTGCTAGAAGACAGCCTAACCCATTACTTTCCTAGGGGTCAGGGAGGCAGGGGAAAACACTGGGAAGAAGTTTAAGCAGATTATAATTTACTGGAAATAATTACATCCTTCCATGTTTCTTCAAACTGGTTCCTGGCCCTCTGGAAGAAACCAGGCTGGGTAGCTCCATGGTTAGAAGGCAAAGCATCAGGAAAAGTTTGTGAAGAGTAGCTCAACTCCTTGACGCAGGAAGGAGCTTTCTGCTGTCACAAGCCAGCATCACAGGACTGTCAGGAAGTTCTGGAGTTACAAGAAGGTTCTCAGTAGTTACTCCAACAGCCTGCTCAAGCTTTCTGCTTGTGTCAGCAGTTGTCAAAAAAGTTCAAACACGTAAAATCCAAACAAAAACCCATATTAGAAGAGACATTTCCTCATATGACAGTTTAGTATGGTCAAGTCACTTACCTTTAAATTTGGAGCGAATGTTGGCCAGCTCTTTGTTTATCCTCTTTATCTCTGCTTCTTTACTTTTGCCTGAAATCAAAAGAACACACATCAGGACACAGTGCCCTGGACAGACTTCTTCCAAACAGAAGCTTCACCTTAGGCTTCTTGCCACCCAATCATACTGTGTGAACAAACAAACATTAGGAGGAATCATTCCTGTCCCTTCCCAGTATCAGGACTAGACAAAGGCAAAGAGCAGAGAGCAACACAAGCATTGCTCTGCAAGGGCATTTATGAAGCCAAGAGGACCTGCCTGTTTCAAGAAGCTTTGCACACAGCATCAGTCCAACACAACTAGCCTGAGATTCATTTATTACAAGTTTCACAAATGCCTCCATTTTTCTATTCTTAAACTGGCAAGAAAAAACTGAATTTTACTTTTTCTCATTACCAGGTAGACAGTGCTCTGAGGGAGTTTCCTAAGCACAAACAGCTTGTGCTATTCCTCACCTTAAGGACAATCCAATTTACTGTCATTCAGTTCAACAGCTTCAAAAACATTCTTAACAGACACTGAAGAGGAAAAGCAGTAAGCTTACAGGCAGCCCAAGGACTCAGAGGACCTCAGACAGACAGGATACATGCATAAATTAAATGTCAATGTACCCCATAAAGTCACATTTTCTTAGGTGACTCTACCACCTCAGGCTTCTCAGCAGAGTTTAGACTTGACATCAGGCAGGGTCCCTCTCATGGGATGGAAACTGCTGGGATATGAGTCCACGAGTCCCTCCCATGGGGTGCAGTCCCTCAGGAGCTGCCCATAGAGTCTTTGGTATGGTGTAGAGGGGTGCTCAGCAGTCACTGGGGGACACAGAGGTTTGGACATGCAGATGGAGTATTGGGTTTAAGTGCCTTGAGGTGATGTTTTGCTTGTGTGGATAAACTGGGTGTGATTGGAGGTGCATGGAAGGCTACACCATACCAAAGACCCCCTACACCACACCAAGGACCCCCTACACCACACCAAAGACCCCCCACACCACACCAAAGATGGATGGGCAGCAGGCCAGATGGACACTGATGGGGTAACTCAGGCAAACAAGTGTCTCCAGTAGGCTAAGAGCAAGTCTAAGGGAATCCCATGCCACATAAATTCAGATTTTGTAATTTCTTGATTACACTCAAAAAAACAAACCCAAGTTTTACACTTCCAAAACCAATTCTTGCCTGAGGCACAGAAAATTGTTGTATTACTATGCCTGTAGTAACAGCCACAAGAGTACGGCCACGTGGCAAGACCAGGACACTGCAAAGAGAAGTGTCAGGCCCAAAATGGAAGCAACTATGTTGCTTTGCCTTGTCATTTTAACAAAATACCTCCAGATTTGTTTAAAACAGACTTTTTCCATTCTACAGGACTGCTTTGGAAGGGGCACTGCTCAAAAGACTGAAGTGCAGAGTGTTTCTTCTACTATAGATTTTAGCTTTGTATTAATTGGATTAGGTCTGTGCTGTGCACACTGGAGATACACCCAGGTGTCCATGGATCAGATCCCTGACAGCATCAGGGATTTATAATGGACTGAAGGGAATGTCCTGCTCCTGGGTTCACACTCAACAAATAGAAGGCCAAAATAACACATACCAAAAGGGTGTAAGTGCTTCTGTAAGGAACACTCAAATTTTGCTAAGCTATCATGCTAGCACTCCAGTTGGTAAAGGTCTGAAAACATTTCCCTTATTCTCAACCACTCACCAGCTCCAGGTGGAAATTTTAATTTCTAAAACTAGTAATTAATTTTGCCTTTTAACAGCTGAAGAGCACATGTCACTAAAACATTACCACCCAGTCTGGAGATTTTGAACTTTATTTACATTAATGGGTCAGAGAACCCTGACCTCAGTAAGAGATATTTAATTACCCTAGTTCAGGAGCTATGTCCTTGCCCTCAGGTTTTGTTTGAAAGGGAAGTGGATTGGGATATTTATGTTGAATTATAAGCAATTTCTCTAAACACAACAAGCACAGCAATAATCACTGCTCTTAAAATTAAGGGGAGGAAGGGGGCAGTACATCTCAGACAGTTTTCTTAACCTAAGATGAAGGGTGTAAATTTTTAACTACCAAAACCTCTCTGCATGCTTTTCAAGCAGCACTAACCTGTAACTATCAGATAATCATTTACTGCTAGAAACTGGGGGTTTTGTGTCCCATGCAAGCAACAGAGCATTAAGGGAAGTCTGACTGAAATACTTCAGGAATCTGTGAAGTCAGCACCTTTTGCAGAAGTGGATTGCAGCCTCAGCAACAGAAAAATCAAAATTCCATCTCCCTGTGCACAAAGCTGTGGCAGTGAGTTAACAGGAACATCCATAATAAATAACAAAATCCACATCTGGAGGATAATTCTCTCAAAGTTAAAGACTTATACAGCACATGAACAAAAAGCCTGTTTAGATGAAATTATATAGCATGTGAAGTAGTTAGACCCTGACCCAACAGAAATACCACAGGAACCAGCTGGTGCTAGAAGTTTAACTCCATACACAGGAAATCAAATTGAATGAGAAAGTCTTAAGTTGTCTCCCAGTGATGGGGTAGAGCCTACATGTGTCTGAAACTGCAGTTTTAGAGAGCAGCTCTAGCACACTGGGTCTTAAATGTCACTGAGGACAGTCACATCACAACACTGAGGGTATCTCCTGAGTTAAAAGCAAGCTGAAGTATCTAAAAGCAAATTTTCTGAACTTCAGCAGTTATACTGCATGGTAACCTTACTGAAACTTGATTCATTGTTTACACCAGGACCACAAAGCAAAACAATGTGGCTGGTCTATTTGTTTAATGTACAGGGAAAAAGAAAATAAAAGAAACAAAGCCCAAGGACCAATTTTTAGCTAGATATTCAGTCCCACCACACAGGGGCATGGGGACAGGGGCTGCTAAAGAAAACATGTTTCATCAGCTGCCAAGTTTCCATCACTTCACTCAGCCACAGTAAAACTCACTACAGAAGTTTCACATCCATATTTTTTTACCAACACATTCAGTTTTTACCATCACATAAGTAAACTTAAAGGTGGTTAAGAGGACAGTAAGATCACCACTGATGACAGCTGAAGGGGTGCTGTGCTGCAGGACTAGATTAAATTTCAAAACTTGCCAAGACAGCTCTGCTCCACACAACACTGCCAGGCAGTGATGCAGCTCCCAGTTTCAGAAACTGCCTGAGCTGTATCCCAACAAAACATGCCACAGCCAGGCCACTCAACTTGGAGAGCCCTAATAAAGGTCATGTCATGTATACCAACTGATGGGTGGGACAGTATTTAAGACAAGATTACATTTCCACATCAGTTCAGACCACATAGTCTTCACTTTCACTTATTCAGGCTTTTCACAGTTTAGCAAGAGTATGACTAAACATCCACAACATAATTAAACCAGGTGATTGCAAGCCAGGAAGTTTTGGCTGGCTACATACACTGTTTACAGCCTTCCAGCCCTAGCAAATGACTGCTGGTAGTCCTTTCCAAGATGAGTATCTGAGCAGAGATACCCAGACACAACTTTGTCCAAGGTGTTCATGAGCGATTATTTAATATTTGGCACTTTTCCAGGCTTCAGACTCCACTGTGCTGCTGCCTTCATTAGCAAGGTAAATTTAGTGTATTTAATATCTGTAATTACCATCTTGTTTAACTAATGAACATCAAAAGTCATCCAGTTCTCAGTCCTGCAGCAGTAACACCTCCATACCTCAGCTTGGAGTTCTGCATGACAATTGTTAGAAGAATGGGAAGAGAGAAATTACAGGAAAGGGAACTGTTGGGTACATATATTTGTTAACACTTACTTGGCAGCAGGGCTGCAAAACTAAGCAAGTGCTTCAAGGTCAGGCTTAGTGGGCTGCCTGTGCCTCACTCAGTGAGCAGCCCCATCAGGATTCACTTGGTGCTGTGGTAGCTGCAGACTGCCCAAACCAACTCTGAGGCACAAAGAGCATCTGTAATGTTACCCACAACTGCTACAAGGTCTTAGCTTTCATGCAGACCATTTAGAGTCCAGCATATTTCTGAATATTTATTTCCCAAAGGCTTCTAGTGATACCAAAAATATTGAGGAGATTTCTGCAGACAAATTGAGACAGGTGAGTCAACAACATTTAAAGCAAAAGGAAAATATTACTTCAGAAGAGTTGAGATGTTCCAAGTACTGTTCTGGCTCTGATCTGCTTATGGCCAGCAGCTAGAGTAATTGAGCTCACCCAACAGTTCATATATTTTGAATTTATTCACAAATCAGAACTGTTATACTACGGTACCTCTTAGCCTTACCTGCCCTGTGGCTGGGAATGCTCTAATTACAGATGTGTCATTATTAGGGTGAACACTTACACAGCACATTGGATAGGAGGCTCTATTAGTGTAAGAAAAACCTTGCAAGCACTCCATCCTGCTTCCTGAAGGCAAGCAGCAATGCTGGCTCCTAGCTATGGCACTACCATTTGTCTTACAGAATATGTACAGAGTATGCCTCTCTGATTAAATTCAGTTATTGAAAAGGCCTTGAAGACAGGAGAACTCCAAGTTTCACTTTAGGAGAGCAGTAATACACCCTGCAGTGGCTGGGAACACCTGTGCAGTGAGAGCAGAGCTCTTAAACAGAACATGCATAATCAAAAAGAGGCTGGATGCTTTCCCTGGGAGTTGAGAGCCATGGTTTCCCAAACACACACATTGTCCTGTTCTCTTTTCATTAGCATCTACAAGAGGGTTGGCAGGGTAAGCAGGAAAAGCATCACAGTCAAGCTGCTTCTAGCTTCTCGTCAGCAAAATACCTTGATACGGTTTTATATCAGTTTGATTCCAGGCTATACTTCTTAAAAAACAACTCCAGACTCTTCTTCAGCACTGTTCTCCTCCTGGCATCCACATTCCTGCTGTCACCTTGTACTGGTGCAAGTCAGTCAGGGAGTCAAACAGCCAAAAGCAAAAATTGGTGTATTTAATATCCAAAGGGTAAGTCATACCAGCTCCACTAAAAGTGGTAACAGCAGCAGAGGACAGTACAAAGCAGGTAGAGAGGAAGGTCACTACATCCACCATCCAAACACACTTCAGTTGGCATAAAGTAATCATAACTGGTGAGACACTGGAACAGCTTGCCCAGAAGGTGGTGAGACCCTGGCACAGGTTGCCCAGGGAGGTGGTGGAAGCCCCATCCATCCCTGGAAGTTTTTAAGGCCAGGCTGGATGGGGCTCTGAGCAACCTGAGCTGGTGGAAGGTGTCCCTGCCCATGGCAGGGGGGTAGAACTGGGTGAGCTTAAAGGTCCCTTCCAACCCTGAAAATTCTGTGATTCTAACCAAATTACCCACTTGCCTTTCCTATTGCTAACACAGCTTACCAGCATGATGACAAGATTCTGCTGGCAGGGGACAGAGAAAGAAACTGGTTGGGAAAGGGGGCCCAAAATCAAAACAAACACTATCAGCTCTACAGTAAAAATGGTATAAATTCTTAGAGGAAAATATTCACTTAGAAGTACTCAGTGCATCCATCCTTGCCTTTGTGAAAGAGCTTTATCTGTAAATTCAACCACTACTTGTACCTGCCAGGACAGATCCTCATGTTACAGCCTTAGAGTATAGACTAGCCATTTGCTATGCAGATCATTACCTTCATGAAGTTAAACACCAAATCCATCCTCCACCTCTGCCTCATCTCTCAGCTGCTTTTTTAGCACAGCAGGGAAGAGAAGAGGGACAAAAAAGAGGCAGGTTACAGAGCAGTATGTTAGATGGGTCTGTTTGCTGTATGCCTGCCCTCACCTGCTGTAAGTTTGTCTATATAAATTCCTTCATTTGGCTAAAACATCCAGAGTACTGCAACAGAGCTGCAAATTCCAGATCCACCTGAGTATGTTGAGGGAGGGTGCTGGTGCTAGTGTTTAAAACTCACTGTGCAACTAATTCAAAGGGACCACTACAAAATACTGTAGCTTCACAAGGTGTTATTCTGACTCCAGTTTTGTTTAGAAATCGAGCACTTCAAAGCTGCAGAACAAGAAGCTTTTTGCTTACTGGTGTATTAACATCCTGTAATGAATAAAACCAGCAGTGTATGCTGTCTGTACAAAAGAGGTCTGATCAGAGGACACAAGTCTGTCATTGAGGATCATGAACCACAAAGGCAGTTGAAGGTTGCTTTGCCTACAGACACCCTATTTTCTAATACTCTGCACATTAAGTGAACTATCCACAGAAGTGACTTAAACCAGTATGCTGCTAAAGATCTGCCCCTATAACAACACTTCTCATGAAACAGCAGGGAGTCACAGGCTTTCCTGTAATCCAGTAATCCATTCACTTCTTGTCCTCATAAGGGAAGGGAAATGAGCTCAAGAGTGCACAATGGCATGCAAATCCCATCAACAATTCAGATATCCCAGTTATAGTAATTTAATAAAAGTTTAATAATTCCAGATGCCAACCTTGATTTTTTTTTCTAGTTAGTCACCAAAAGTTACACCACAGCTTGAACTCTGAAAGAATTTGAGGACTAATAAGGTCTAGCTTAAGACTATCATTTTTTTTTCCAAACTAACTGAAAGCTTACTGAAGCTCACAGAGATGATGAAATGACTGGGGAGCTGCTGTATGAGGACAGGCTGAGAGAACTGGGTTTGCTCAGCCCTGAGAAAGAAGGCTTAGGGAAGAACTTATTGCCATGTTCTAGGACCTAACTGGTGGTTGACAAGAAGATGGAAACTCCCTTTCTACAAGCAGTGCCATGCAAAAGATGAGGGGTAATAGATGGAAGTTACTCCTGAGGAGATCCTGACTGGACACTGCTGGGCCACCTCATCTAAACCATGTTTGTGTCTAGAAAGGTTGGACCAGATGATCCTTGTCCCTTCTCACCTGGCAGTCTCTCATCTGTGTGATTTAATAACATACAGAACATTTATCTGGCAGTTTAATTGACAAAATGACATCAAGTCCTGTCAAGGGAAGAGCTTTAAGCTGAGATATGCAAAGCCATTGAACAGCATTTTCACACTGTAGCTACACTCCCTCACAGGGTATGGCAGTATTTGCACTGATTTACTACAGGTCAGTGAGGACTCTCTTCTATGCCAGCTCATGTTCAATTAATAGAACAGTTTGAGGCCTATCCAAAGTCTCCTTCTTTAGCTATCACTTCTAAACTACTATTTCAGGTATCTTAAAAATCCTCTGTGAGCTGATTAGTTGATGCAGACATGAACTAGGAGTCCTTAACTTTCTCTTACCTATCCTGATCTCCCTTATACACAGGATTTCAAATTCAGCTGTTGTTACGTTTTCCAGTGTCTCTGTTGGAGAGGTTGGATGTCACATGAAACATTCTAGCTCTTTACTACTTCTCATCTATTAATTATCATATTTGCCTGCTCTCTTTCCTCAGCCAAACATGCACAAATTTATCCAGTGTAAAAACAAACCAAATAAAAATGAAACAAAGAAACAAACCTATCTTTATTTCAAAGACAAACCCTCGAGATTTCCATTAAAAGAAGAAAGCTGAGACAAGAGAAGCCACAGGCAGAGCATCCATCTTATACATCCTCCTCAGATTAACCTCATGCTATTTGTGTTTTCCTTAAATCACTCCTGCAAATAGTAGCAAGTGATACAAGACTTAGTGCTTATTATAGCTCTAAGCAGCACACTCCTAGGGTTTTCCAGGCCAGAACTTGTCTGCATTAGATGAGTGGCCACAGCCCTTCAAGATAAATAGGAGAGCAAATGAAGATTACTTTTCTTCGTGTTTCCTCAGAGATAAGGAATCTAAGAATAAAACCTCATTGACTGGCTGAGGAAGTAACTCAAGTCCTACTTTCAAACCACATGCAATGCAGAGAAGAGCCCACACCTCAGAGGAGCAATGCAGCAGCTTTAGCCCACAGACTGGAAGCCAAATGACTGAAATCCAGCAGTGACACAAAGCACCTGCAGTCAGACTGCAAGAGTCTTCAGCCTCTGAACACCCTCCCTGTCCAGCACAAACAAGAATTCCTGCATTAAGCTCTATGAAAAGAGACAAGACCTTTCTTTAACGGATCTGTCAGGTTTTATTTAAGGAAAAAATAAAGCCCAAGGAGAAAAGAACAGTATTTTGGAACAGAACAGTGACAGAAACATTTGGAGAACAAACTGAAGAAAACCTTCCTCCCTCTGTCCAACTTTTAAGGTGACAGTGAAAAGGTAAAACAGTTATCTAAAGCAGCGAGGGAAATTGAGAACTGCCTTGTCCTCCAAGCCAAAAGCAGCTTTGCCTCCACACCAGCCCGTTCCATCAATCCAAGAGTAGATGACTCCCTGCTTTTACACTGGAGGAAGGGGTTCCCAGCAGCATACTTAATATTGTAATAGAAACTATTTCTACACTACCACCTCCAGAGGAACAGAGACAAGCAAGCTTTCCTAGTTGTCAGGATGAATAGTAGATAATACTGTTGCTGCAAGAGATAGGTTGAGTGACAAATGGCTCAGAAGAACTCCATCACCAGGCAAGCATAAAGCTGTTCTCAAAAAAAAAAAGAAAAGACATACTCCTGATGATGTTATCTGTCAGCCAGGACAGGTGCAGAGTTTATAAAGCACTATCTTGAATGTGCTGAATCACTTCAGTTGCTCTGCAGTACATGAAAAAAGATGTAAAACTATTTAAGAATAATTATTTCTTGCATGTCCATATGCTTACAGGACACCCAGATCTTGTCAGACCTGAGTTCATGAGGCATTTCAATCAACCTGAACTTGAGCAAAATACAGGATTCAGAGCTTCCCAACACCACTACCACCACAACCATTTTACAGCATAGCTATGCCTTGCTCTTTTCTCACTGAGCCACACTAACTAAGTGCTAATTAACTGGGCTATCTGAAGCACTTCAGCTTTCAAGCTATAGTCCTCTTATCTCTTCTCTGGTCTCTACAAAGGATAAGGTAAGAAGCTATTTGCTGCACTACTTCACTTAGGTTAGAAAACAATTTGGCTGAACAAGTTTCTAGAAAATCCCACACATCAACTGGCAAACTGTCCAGCATATGAAAGGGGAATTTTCTTAAATAAGAACAGGCTGCCCAGAGAGGTTGTGGAGTCTCCTCTGGAAGCATTCAAACCCCTCCAGGACATACTCCTGTGCAGCCTGCTCTGGGTAAGCCTGCTTTACCAGGATCTCCAGGGACAGTCCCAAACCCAACCATTCTACAATTCTATGACAGAAGCATTTAACACACAAAACAAGAAATTTTATAGATAACCCAAGTACCAAAAGTATGCCTGATACACAAGTGACAACCAACCTTTTATCTATTAAAGACAGACTAGCAGTGCAAGCTGTTTGCCAACTCACAAACAACTAGAGCTCTAAGCACTGAAAACTGCTATCAGGTTAGAATTTTTTGAAGCTTGTAACTGCCTGGTAAAAAGACAGGCAAGACAAGCACCACATCCAAATCAGTAATGTAATAAACCTGTAAGAGAATAATGCATTATATAGTGCTGCAGATGTAGTTACAAATGCCAAAGAAATAGGACTTTATGTAAGGAGATTAAGCATTTCTTGAAGTAGTCAGTCTAAATTTACATACAAATAACTCTGATTAAATAGCCTGTTCAGGTTATTTTATTACCCTGAAATCACAGGCTCTGAATCCACCTGAGCAAACGTAGCACACAACAACTGCATTTTCATTTTTCAACAATATCTATGATGCTCAATCCTTATCTGTGCAAAATCTTTAAGAAAAAATCCACACAGTAGGTTTCAACCTTACTCATGATGTGGAAGGACTGCAGGCACACTAAACATGTTGTGCCCCCATGATGCTATCTCAAAGAGATAAATGAGTCAAAGACAACGAAAATTTAGACTGAAATTCCAAATGCCAGCAGACATTTTGCCCAGCAGTGCAGCTGCCAGACATTTAGTCCAACTTTAAGGCTAGAAACAGGTTAATGGCTGCACCAGGGGCCTAAGCTTCCCTCCCATCTCAGAACAGGAACATTTTCCTAGATTTACAATTTAAAATGTTCCCCTCAACAGCTCTTACTTTTTGTTCTTGACAACTATCTAGCTCCCACTCAGATGAGGTAAAGATGGAACTTAGGCCAATACCAGTGCCTCCAAAGCACAGTATTTTGGGGGTCTCAGTCTGCCTATACCAGCCCCATGGTTCACTGGAAACACAGAGCTCCCTTAAAGGAAAGAGATTCAAATGCCATTAGCCACTGAGAAGCTGCATAGATCATCTGCTGTTGGGAATTATCAGCTCTTTTGCAGCTAATTGGGAAGATGCAGTTACTTCCTTCATTATGAAGATGAGAAAGATACAAAAGTAATTAAGAGTTCCCAAATAGCTACCTGGACAGGGCCAAAACATTTGAGAAATAACACTATTTGCTAAACAGTAAGAGTGTTAACCTTTTATGTGTACCACAAGCAAGGTACACTTTTGTCACTCTTGCAGACACTGAGAACATGAGATGTTTGCTGCCCAGTCAGGTCAGAGAGATGGTCTGCCCATCAGAGTTCCCACACTGCCTACACTGGAAAGCCTGTGGGGAAATCAGTGTTTAATTTATTCTATTCTGCTACCTTACATCTTGTTATTCCACATCTCTAAACACAGGTTAGGAACCTAAGAGCTTGGATGTTTCTCTTGTATTCCACTGAAAACAAAAGTGGACAGTGTTAACCAACTGCAAGGCATAGGAGACATTGAAGAATAAAACCATATTATTTCTAGGTAAATGAATGAAAACAGTAATTTAAACAAATACTGGATAGATAAGACAACAAGTCTTAACTGCTGTAACACCAGTAACACATGGAGCTTGCATGGACCACCAGGGCATCCAAAAAAGCATTCAGTAAATAGTTGGGCCAACCAGACAAAGCCCAAGAGCATCCATGTAGCCTTGAACTGATACACATTTTATAAACTGCCTTCTACACCAGACTGAAGTCTAAAGAAACCCAAGGACCTGCAATTCTGTTCTGAAAAACCACTGCTACAGCTTCTGCTGTAAGGAAGATTAACAACCTTGAATTTCACAAACAAAGCCCCTGTTTACATGGCCAGAAGTCAAAATCATCCGTGTTTAGTTTAAAGAAATTGCATTTAAACAGCATCGTTTTATCAGTGTAATTTCCTCCCCAGTTTTCTGCACCAGAAGTCATCAACTATTTTTTTTTTTTCCCAACCTGTGTGGTTGTTCCAATAGAAGCCTAGTTAAGATCATGCTAATTTGCATTAAACCCCCAAATGCACTTCCACATGTTAGACATGGACCATTACAGCCATTCCTCTTAAAGCAGCCTCAAGTTACCTACAGAGAGACACAGGTGGACAAACCAGAGCTGTTTCATCACCCCAACCAGTGACCTTAGCCCTCCCCCAGGCTATGCTGCCACATCACACACTTAGATCGCTAACTCCGATTAATATTAAACTCCTATCCCATGCAATTCCCAGGCAAAAAGGAGAGCAGAGCACCGAGGTGTGCCCCAGACACAGACCCTTCCACCCCAGCAGCAGCAGGTTTATACTGCCCTACCCTGCAGGGTATGCTCCCCCTCTTCTTTCTGGGGGACTCTTGCACGCCCCCCTCCCCATCTCAGTTTTAATTACACGGATTTCTGTTGAAGGAGAATTTTAAAGCTCATTTAAGCCCAGCCCAGGGATACCCCCATCAGGCCCTGCTGGCAGGCACCCTTGGAGAGGCCTGCTTTCCATCACTGACGGGTGGAATCGAAGCCCGTGGATGGATTTGGAAAGACACCAGCGAAGCCTCTCCCCCAGCTCGCCACAAACCCCCTCCCACTCCGAATTCACTCCGGATTCCCTTCAGTTACAAACAGCCGCGGGGAGGGCACCGACCTCTCGGCAGCCTCTTCCGCCAGGGCAGTGACCCCGACGCCAAAACCCCCCCCGCAAAGGCAGAGGGGAGGGAAGGGAAGGAAATACCCCAACAGCCCACCCCAAACACCCAGAACAACCCCGAGCCCCAGCCTGGGGATGATGCTCCCCCCGCCCCGGCCGCGCCGCCTCCCCCGCCCTCGCCCCCCCC
>JAAWXA010000066.1:368190-404172 GCA_038090715.1 Florisuga fusca
AAACTGATCACTTCACATCCTGTCCCAGCAGACCCACACACACACACACACACACACACACAGCCCTGCCTCCCCCCTCCCTACACACACACACACACAGAGCGCGGGGTGATCCCCCAGCTCCAGGGGAACAGAACCTGGTCCCCGGTACCCCCCGATGGAACACAGGCAGTCCTGCGGGCCGGGAGAGGTGGGTGCTGGGTGTCGGGGTGCTTGGTGTTTGGGGCCTGGAGAAGGAAAGGTGTTGGTGCTGCTGGGAGGGGGTGAGATGAGATGAGGTGAGGTGAGGTGGGATGAGGTGAGGTGAGATGAGGTGAGGTGAGGTGAGGTGAGATGAGGTGAGGTGAGGGGCGGCTGCAGCCGCGGGTGGGAGCGCTGCGTGGTCCCCGCTTAGGAGCGGCCTCAGTTCCGCTCCCCGTGCCCGATTTTATATTTTATAATTTCTGAAGGAAAAGCATCAGGCTGTACAGGTGCCTCAGAGGATGTAACCGCTGCAGGAGGAGGAGAGGGAGGGCAGAGCAGGAGGCCAGGGAATGTGACTGTATCAGTGAGCTTGGAGCAATCCGTCATTCTGAGGTGTGGAGGGCAGCACACAGGCTCCTGGTACTCCCGGAGATCCTCCTCCAGCTCAGGATCTACTTCACAGAGCCTTTGTAGTCACCCTGAACATTTGCAGGCCCAAGAGCTGGTGTGTACAGAGCCATCCTTTGTCTCTCTCCTGGGCTGGTAAAGTCACTCTGTGTGACATGTGGCAACTCCCAGGTCTGCAAACCCAGGCCACCTCTGCCTCATGAGGGCTGCAGAGAAACACAGTCCCAGGCCACAGATACCATGCAGACTGAAAACATTTCAAGGTTAAAACTGCCCTAAACATGCCAGAGGTGGGACTGCACTGAGTATTTAATCTTACCAACTCAAAAGACGTTCAAATGGTGCCACAACCGGGCTAGTCTGGCTAACCAGAAGCTGGGAGTTCCAGTCAAAATGCAAGTGATTCCTGTACCTAGTGGATTATAATGATCTAGGGGAGTTAGGGCTATTGGAGAGCAATTAGTAATTTCATCTGTTTTCCTGTGTACTTCAAGTTATTTCGTTTCACCTGTTCTTTTTTCTTCTTCTTTCCCCTGAATTGAGGCCAAAAAGCACGCAGTCTTGACCCGACATCAAATTCAGTGTTTCCTTGGCTAGTTTGCTCCCCTGGTTAATCCTCCACATTTAGAACTTGCATCTTATTTAAATTTACCAAGCTCCAGTGTTTTTAAATTAATAATACATTTTTTTAATCAGAAATAAAGAACTCCATAATGCTTGATACTACCTCTCTGATAGTGGCTATATACCTCAGGTCATCTCTCCAGTGTCTATTCTGCACATTTTCAGAACCCATTAGTGCACATTAGTGCTTTTGGGTTGTGCAGGTATCTATTAAAAAGACAAGATGGAAGTATGTGGTAGTCACACGTCTGTTCCTCTCTGGATCAGTTTTGTAGACCAAGTGCAACTACAGGCAGTCGTGCACAACTGGTCTTCTGTTCATCTCTGATTCTCTGCATCTTTAGGCTTACACGAAGAAAACTCTTCTTTTCCATAGCTTTACAAAGAGATTTTGTTGCTTAAAGATAAGGTCCATTTACCTTTGAAGCTAAAAACTTGAGATGGCACTGTGCAGGAGTTTCTGTTCCAGAAAAAAAGTACCAGTTTTGAGCTAGCCAAATGTTGAACTAATTTCGACTCTTAAGAGCACAATGACACCTACAGGCTGAAGGCATCAGTCCTGCCCGGATGGATTCCAGTTAATACTGCAACTGCAAGTCATGCAGGGACACTTACACTAAGTGGAGTCTTAAATACTGCTAGCAGAAGAGCTGTGGCACTACCAAGCTCAGCATGGGCTGCAAAGATCTGGGGTAAATATTCAAGTAGTTAATCCACATGTAGCTCTCTAGTTGTGTAATTATGCTGCTAAACATTTCATTTGAAATGGCACAGTATGCACTGCACATCCCCTGGTTATTTTAAGTCAACTGCCTTTGACTGGCTTTTGAGGCTTTACTATAATATTCCTCCTTGCTCCTGATTTGCTTTTTGCCTCAACAAAGGCCTGGGGAATTATGGTGAATGTGTAGGTATGTCTGCCCTTGCTGTCTCTTAATTTCAAGCTTATCAGCCCATTTGGGACAGCTTCAGTAGGGAGAAGATTAAAAAACTATGTGAAAAATTAGGTAGAGGGAAGAGAGCCAGTAATGGTCTCCAGATGCCTCCTGACTGAAAGAACCATTGTGATGTGAGCTCAGCTGTTACTGCACAGCACAGAGTGCACACAGGCTCAGCCTATGAACAAACAGACTTCATTAGCTCCACCCACCCCAAGATGTTGTGATTTTTAAAGAGATTTATTATTATTATTGTAAAATCAGCATTAAAGAGGAAATAGTCTCAAGAAATGCTTTCCTGTTACATAAAATCTACTGCAGCACATTTGCTTGCCAACAAATAAAAAATGTCTACCCTTTCCTTCCCATGGTGTACAGGTAATACAATTTTTGTGCAGTAATTTCATTGCACTTTGGTACAAACTGCTGAATAATTACATTGACATACAACTATTACCATTCAACTGCATGGTGAGTATCCATTTGTGGGAATTACAAAAAGAAAATTGGTCCTTTCCATTTATTATTTCTGTCAGATTTATCCCCCATCCCATTGTTTATTGCTTTCTTCTGCTCCTCATGCTCATTCTAACCATTGCTGGAACCAAAAAGAGATAAGGAGAAAACAGAATCATTAGCTTCTCAACACATGCACTCAATCATGTTTCTTTACCTGACATTTAACTTTTATTAAAAACCTTCTGCCCATGTTCAGTACTTCAAGGGGCTGCAAAGCAGAGGGAGACTCCTGATTTCCAAGGAGTCCCATGGACAGGACAAGGGGCAATGGGCACAAGGTGCTCCTGGGCAGATTCCCATTGGACACGAAGAAAATATTTCCCTCTGAGGACAGTCAGACCTTGGAATGTTCTCCCAGGAGAAGGGGTGGATTCCCCCACTTTGGGAAGTCTGAAGTCTCAGCTTGATGGGTGCTGGGACAGCTCAGATAAACAATAACATGAGGAGGGTTGGAGCAGGGGATGGATCCCTGAGGTCCCTTCCAGCCTGACACTCTGTGATTACATGATTATCCACTACCAAAGAGCACAAGTTTATCACCAGTGTCTTCTGCCATGTCCAAGTATCAGATGTGCTGCTCTCAGTACTAAGAAACAAAGTTAGTATAATCAGGAAACTCTAAGCTTCTAGAAAATTGGGACAGATCTGCTTAGATCTTTATTTTAATCCAGTGAGCTCTTCAATGATAAAAAGGGGTATACAGTCAAAACACAACATTTATATTAAAATATAAATTCTAAATTCTAAATTCTGCCTTAAATTCTAAGCCAGTAGAGCAGATAAAACAAGGGTGAATAAAGTTTTTACCAGAATGATCTCATTTGCCACCTGCATGCTGGCAGTGTAATGTCAGCCAGCTGGATGGCTTTATGAGCTGCAATAAACTGTGCATGTTTCCTTTTAGCTCACAGGAGTTGTGGTGTTTTGTTCTGTTTTGGTTTTTAAATGAATCTCAGAGGTCTTTCTTTCTCTTAGTTTTCTTTATCCGTACCTACAGGATTCCACTTATTTCTTGCTGCCATACCATTTTCATTTTCTGAGTATGCACAATCACTTGCCAGGAAAGCAGCACACTTCTGCTCTTCCCCTAGGTGTCCTGTCTGGCTCAGGTACTGCTTTTTTAAAGCAATTATAGTGAAGAGGCTGAGAACAAAAAAATCAAACTGATACTGTCTATCACAGGTAACCATACCTCATATTTAAATTTATTTACACCTCTTTGAGCTGGCCACTAACACACAGAATTAAGAGAAAACACTTATTTTAAGTAATGATAGTAAAAATTAATAACAGCTAGAGTATGAGGAAAAAACAATCAGAAAACTGACCAGTATTTTTTGTAAAATACTCACCTCTGAAGCTTGGGCCCTTTTCATTTCTAGAAAAAATAAAGAGAAGCATGAGATCTAATTCCAGGTAAAGCAAAATGAAATGTAATGAATTACAATTAGTTACCTAGAGGGGACTCAGGTGCTGAGATGCTCAGCATTGTGGCACCCAGCCTTCAAAATATCTGGCTCAGCACAGAAATCTGGAGTGCCAAGTTCAGTTACTGAATTTGGCAATTAGTGCATGGGGTGCACAGGGGGAATTCAAGAAGATACACTCATAAATCCCAGAACAGATAGAGATTCTTTGAAGAACATTGAAAATCTAGAAGCATAAAGATCCCCTTATTTTTTAGACTTGTCTAGTGAAATATTATCCTATAGGGGGGACTGCCCCATACCTTACAGATGTGTTAAAAATTTGGGTGTATATAAGAGAGAAGATCTGTGAATGCCTCACAGGTGGCTACAGGACTCTGCAATGGCAGCACACACCCTCTCAACCACTTAGCAAACCTCTGGATCAGTCCCACTAAGGCCACAAGAAAGAGAGTCCACGAGAGAATAGGGTGGGAACTCAATACAGGAAATGAAAATTTCAATACAGAGACACTGGAAACAAAACTGGTTTTTGTTCATGCTTCTCTCTGTCATTCCTGCTACTTTGAACTGTAACCTGGAAGCATTTCAAGTTTGTGAGAGAGGAACATGTCATGGAACAACAGAAAATCTGGTACCACATCAATTCTAAGTTACTTTAGGTATTGTGACAATGCATTTTCTACATTCGGGACAGTTAAAATAAGAAAATGTACTCTATTTCAAACGTGCCTATCAAGCAGTCCTGTGAGATGAAAAAACTCACCACCTCCTGAGTGAAAGCTGAAGGATTCAGAGGCATTTTTGGTGATCCTAAAAATGTAGGGGGAGACACTCCTTTGCCTGTTCTTCAGTCTGTAAGTGTGGGGGTCCAAATGTGCTAGCAAGTACCAGTTGTCTCTCCACAGTCCTTAGAAATTAAAATTGTGTGATTTAATGTGCAGAGCATGTATAAATGTCCTCAGCACTTGCCAGAGACCATACCACTGGGTCACTGACCAGACTTTATTTCAGAGGAGAACAATTTCTATGTTTCTTTTCAGTGCTTGAGAATGCTCATGAAGATCTTTAATACACAAGAGAGAACAAAAGAGGAGGACATATCAGGAGAAAATGAGGTAACCCTCTAGTTCAGATTCTGGGAGGTCTCACCTGGCTGTAACCACCACTACAGGTCACAGAAAGGTCCCTCTTGAGAAGCACACAGTCAGGACTTGCTAGGTTTGTCCCTGCATCACAACATAATGCCCCCATTTTTAGCAAGTCTTTTGATAGGGTATTTAATCCCTGCAAGGAGCTCAGGAAATAACTACTTCAAAAGCATACAGCCATGATGTATGTCAAAACACAAACTGTAGGTCAAACCAGGAGATACTGAAAAAACCCCTCAATTTCAAATATAAACTTTTATTTTAAAGCCTGTTAACAGCCATCTGAGATTTGACCCCTCCTTTCTCCCACAACAGCCTCAGCTCTATGACCATTTTGTCTCCAGGACACTGTGCACAGGATTTTAGCCTCAGCTCCCTTCTCACCTACACCAGTTGCTAGAGCTTGGAATACCAGGAGGCTCTCCAGGGGAAGAGCTGACACACAGCTACCCCTGGAGCAGACAGACAGACAGACATGACACCCCTGGGGCAGACAGTCAGACAAACACCTCTGGGGCAAATAGACATCCCTGGAAATGACAGACAGACAGACACCCCTGGAGCTCACAGACACACAGCCACCCCTGGAGGAGACAGACACACAGACACCCCTGGGGCTGACAGCCAGACACTCCTGGAACAGACAGACACCCCTGGAGCTGACAGACAGACATGACACCCCTGGGGCAGACAGACACACCCCTGGAGCTCACAGATACACAGACACCCCTGGAGGGAGACAGACAGACAGACACCCTTGGAGCTGACAGACACCTTGGAGCAGATGGACAGACAGACTGACACCCCTGGGGCTGACAGCCAGACACTCCTGGAACAGACAGACCCCCCATGGGAAGACAGCCAGCCAGCCAGACACCTTTGGAGCAGACAGACAGACAGACAGACAGACAGAGAGAGGCAGGCAGACACACAGACAGACAGACGCAGACAGACAGACGCAGACATCCCCGCCCCGCCGCCATGATCCCCGCCCCGCCGCCATGTTGCCGCACGCAGCCCTCCCGTCCCGTCTCCTCCCCTTCCCCCGCTCTCCCGCGTCACCGTGCGGGGCGGTGCCGTTCGCCTCCCCTCGGGAAGCGCGGCGGGGCGGTAGG
The DNA here is from genome assembly GCA_038090715.1 of Florisuga fusca. Classification (NCBI taxonomy): domain Eukaryota; kingdom Metazoa; phylum Chordata; class Aves; order Apodiformes; family Trochilidae; genus Florisuga; species Florisuga fusca. The sequence continues at coordinate 374,556 of JAAWXA010000066.1, forward strand.
TGATGGCTGCCCCGGGTAGCTGAGGGAGGGAGATGGGAGGAAGGGAAGGGGCGGGCGGTTGCGGTTGTGTTCCGGCAGCGCTGAGGCAGGGCGGGTGATCCCTGCCTGAGCCGCAGCCGTGGCAGCGGTGAGGCGGCAGCTGAGGGTGGCTCCGAGTGTGAACACCGAGTGTGAACACCGAGTGTCAGCTCGGGGGTGCGCCGGGCCGGGGCTTCACCTGAGTGAACCTTCCCCTGAGGGACATTCCCCGGCCCTGAGGGAATTGCTCTGAAGGAACCTTCCCCTACTCTGAAGGAACCTTATCCTGCCCCGAGGGACCTTCCCTGGCCCTGAGGGACCTTCCCTCTGTCGTGGTCTCCGTGGAAAGGTTTGGGATCTCTAGAGTTAGACCAGCATGGGAGGCAATTCTGTCAAAGTAAAGAGCCTTACAAAAGGAAAGGGATTAATGCGTACAGAGATGAGAAACGGGTTTATTTTCACTCGCTTTCACTCCTGATATCCAGCCTTTTTGGATTAAAAAACGCTTTCTGGCCTTGGTTTACCAGGTGATGCAGGCTCCTTCTGCAGCAGCAGTTGGAATCTAGTTTCTTCTTTAGACATGAAGTATGAACATTAACCCTGATTTCCAAGAAGTTACAGGGCCAGTCTCCAAGGTTATATAGATGCTTTGGTTGCTTCTTTTGGAAAGCCCAAACCTCTATCAGCTTTTCTGTCTTTTAAGAATAGGGATGCAAACCACCAACTCCATGTGTGTTACCTCGTGGAGACTCAGGTTAAACAACATTTTTTACCTGGCTGAGAGAGCAACCTGCACTTCACATCAGTTTGCCAAAAGATGTTTTAAAGCTAAAATTGTCCATAGGACTCAAAACAGAGTCAGTCTTCAGTTTTGCTTGCATTTTGCAGTGGTGCTGGAAATAAATAAGAATGCCAAGATCATACGGTTCTGCTAAGTGGATTTGAGGAAAATTTAAAAATAATGAAGAAAGGTTCACAGAAGACTCAATGGGGATTCCAGTTTTGTAAAGCTTTCAAAATTCATACTTGTACTTTCCATAAGAGCATTTAAAGTTTGATTTTTTTCATCTCAAGCAATAAATGCTGTCTAACCTAATTTGCACTAAACTGATTTTGTTAAAGAACAAACCACTAAAATTAGGTTCCAACCAAGAGGTGTTATGGGACTGTCAGTGCAGAAATCAGTTTGCCATAGGCACAGAGCTTCCTATGGATCTAGGAGTGGATGCTGACTCAACAATAATTGGCAGATGGATATGATCATGTCAAGAAAATGTGCACATTTGGATGTCTAATTAGAGTTAAGTGATTTTTTTTTTAAAAACATCTGTTCTTCAGCTGTTAGATGCTGACTTCTCTTCAGGGAAGGGGATGCTGTTGCTAATTGTTTCTGAAAGTGAAATCAGACACCTCCAAATCAATAGCTTCTGGAAGAATTGATATCCTGTCCAAATAGATAAGACTTGTATTGACTCTTCAGTCTCAGTTGTTCCTCTCTGCAGTAGTTTATAGATCCCACCAAGCTAGATGAAACAGAGTAGATGCTGTCAAGACCAACTTGCTCTGTCTCATTTTTTTAAGATCTGTAAAACAGGGGTTAACAGTGACCTTGAAGTCATGGAAGCATAACACCTTAACTATTAAAAATAGTGAATTTCAAGTGGTATAGCAATTTAGCTTTTACTGCATCCTCTGAATCCTGGAAGTGTTAGAAGGCTTTTTGCTTTTATTTTGCAGTCTTAATATAACATCATTAACACCACCAAACCATTTTGTATTTGAGATTTTTGATGCTCTTTGTTCTTTGTGGTTGGCTGCATTGTTTTGTTCCAGCTGCCATCACCCTTTGTTCCCTTCTCCTCTCCTGCAGAGTCCTTAAATCCTTCAGGAAATATCCCTGCTCTTTAAAACCTCCCTGCTAAGCCAGCCACATCCACAAACGCTGAGTTTATTGGGTTGATTTTATCTCTGCATTACCTCTGCTGGCCTCAAGGAGCTGCTGCTTTCCTTTGCTTCCATCGAGTACTCACTCCTCCGTTTGACCCTTTGGGTTCCTTGTGCCACCCTGTTACTGCCGCAGAACTCCTCTAACCTGCTCCATCTGCTGCTGCTCCGGGATTCCTCACCTGGTGTTTTGTACAGAGGCAAAAGGCTCACATTTTGAGGAGCACTTTTTTACCAGTGCCAACACAATAGTGACTTGAAGAAATGAGCTCACAGGTCTTTAAAGTAAATGGTAGAAATTGTAATTCTTCAGAGTAATCCTGGAAGCAGGAGAATTTTTTAAGTTTGACAAAACTACAGAAAATTATGGGAAGGGTAGCCTTTTTTTTCCTCTCCATTATGATCTAATAATTATGAGAAGCAACCTGGTATGTATCCAGAGGCACTAGTTTCTGATCAATGCAAGCTAGTCCCAGGTTTAAACTTAAGACTTCAAGAATTATTAGCAGGTTACTTTTCTTCATTCTGGCATATACTCCTTTTACCCTGGTTCCCCTAATGTTAAATATTTTTTTTCTGTTTTCTCCTTACCCACTTCTGGGCACTAGGCTGGAAAACTAGTGAGGCTCATGCATGGGGAGAGGTTGAAAACCAGCTCTGGCTGTAGCTGAAATTTTTTTTTGAAATTTTTTTTTTTTGTAGTTGAAATTTTTTTTTTTTAAAGGCCTTTCTCTGATAGAACTAAGGTGTGATAGATAAATAGCACTAAACAAAACTGTTCTCTACTAATTCTCAGTTTTATCTACAGCTAGGACAAACTGTCAGAGTCATTCTTCTAGAACAAAAGGACCCTTTATGTTTTTTTCTTCTTCACAGTTCTGTGTTATCCCTGACTTGGCAAAGAATTGAAAGCAAAGATCTCACCTGTTGAAGTAGCTATAAGCACATACCTATAATCTTTTCTGTCTCTTAATTAATTTGTGACCTGCTGGTCGAGTTAGGCAGGAGCAAAAACAAATGGGATTTCTTATTTTCTATAGAAAAGGTAAGGTGGTGGTATAATTTTTCTTGGGCAGCAGGCATGTATCCTACTACACTTCTTTAGGGATTCTTTAAAAGGGAAACTGCAAGTATTCAGCCCACTGTCTCTGTGATACAGCTACCAAAACAAGGGACAAAAAGATGGTTGAGCCTAGAATCTCTTAAAATACTCTGTTTTGCTGCCAGAGCAAAAGCACTGTGAAAACAGCATTGTCTGAGTAAGTCTGATTCCAGAGGGCATGAGATAAGACAATTGCTTGGCTTCTCTCAGGCATGAGAACTGAATTAAGCTGTTACATTCTTCCATTCATGGAGATTCCAACCTTTTGTTTTTTCAGGGTGGGAGAGACTTGACATGGGGAAAAACACCATGAGACTTCTCTGTACTTCACTTTCTCTTGCTCTGATTTGCTGCCTTGCTGAAGGTACCCTGTCAAAAACAGATGGAAAGAGGGGTGCTACAAAAAAACTGGAAGAAAAGGTAAGAAGTGACTGAAATGCTCATTTTTTCCTACACGAGTAGTGAACTAGAATAGACTTGTTCTATCAAAACAGCTTTAAAGGCAACCAGTCATTTCCCTTGAAGCTTGTGATCACAAGTGAGAGTACCTGAAACTGTCCTTCAGCTTCTGTGAGTGTCACAAGTGACTCCTTGAACCACTATGTAGATTCTGGAGCTTTATTCCCCATGGAGGCTGCAGAAGCAGTGAAGTTTTGTCCCCTCTTGCAGAGCTGAAGGAGGCATTCTTCCCTCCCTTTGCAAAGAACTAGTTTGGGCCAGGAGTGCTGGGTGATCTGCTGGTGGAAGGGAAGGTATTCTCAGCTGTACCCTGGTAGGAGAGTTTGAGGAGCCTTCTAACCAGCAGTTCCTTTGCAGTCAGAAATGATTCAGAGCCAAGAAGCCACAGTTCCATGCACAGAGCATGCTCTTTTTTCCTGCCTGCTCTCTTTCAACACAAGCAAGAAAGCACAACAGTGCAGGAGAAAGGGTGTGGATGGAGGAAGTGTATTTACCAGCCCATACACCAAGCATGGCAGGTAAAAAGGGACATGTTCAAAATCCTGTTCCTGAAATGCCAAGCAGAGTTAATCCTTCATTATGCAGATACATCTCTCACTGTATTACTTGCTCAACCTCTACCAGGAATTCTGCAGGTAGTGAGGGCAATACAGAGTTTTAGGAGAGGCCTTGGAGCTGAAGGCCTTGCTCTGTCAATACCATGCACACCTCACCAGGCCTCTGTTTCTGTCTGCTGAAACTCTTTGTGCTCTTTGAGTTGAAGCCTGTCTTCCTTAAATAAAAGTGTTCAGAACCTTGGGTCTTCAGTAACCACACTGCAGCATACTCAGGCTAAAATACATCCAGCTTAAAAGTTGTCTTCAGTTTCTTGGTTAGGAACTCCTAACCCCTTCTTAGCATTTTGGAGGTAATATGCCAGAAAGCATTGACTAGAGAGCAGAGCACCATCAGCTCTGGTGAAAAAGAGGTTCTTTAATCTTACCATTTCTGGATTATTCTTACTGTGTCTGTACTTTTTGCCTTGCAAACAAAGTTTACTGTGATGCCAAATGATTTCTAAGCACTTCCTTGTTTTAATTTCAATACATACTGATCTACATTGTGCAAGAGGAGTGCTCAGAGTTCAGTGATGTGATTTTATTTATTTACTTTTTGTTTCTGAAGTCTGTTGCTACTGAAAGTCAGTGCTTTGTGTAACTGCTTCTAAAAACTGTCTTCTCTCCAGACACTGCATTCTGACAGGAATGTGCAGGACAGGGGGCTGGTAGTTGTGGATCCAAAGGCAAAGGACATTATACTGGAACACAGAAGTTACTGCTCCAAGAAGATGAAGGAGAGACATTTCTTTGGAGATGTTCTGGGATATATTACTCCTGTAAGTCAGTAAAATTAATAAAATTGGTGCTTTGAGTGGATATGCAGCAGATTGTGCTAAACTGCACTCTTGCATGCCTGCTTTTAAAAAAGTTTTTATATGAATAGACACTTCTGGTCACTACAGTCAAATAACCAGAGTATTATTTGAGAGCTGGTTTTGGGACTCAGGTGGTCTCACACCCTTTTTCTCCCCTCCATCTCTACAAGTAAATCTAAGCCATATTGGTCTTCCCACTGCTAAAACAGATGCTGGTATTTTTTTGTCCAGTGTAAGTCATGTGAAGTTGCAGTTAAGTCAGGAGAGGAGGGATACAAAGTGTCCTCACACCAGCAGCTACCAACACGAACCTTCTAAATAAACAGTAAAAATGTTATGCTGCTGCCAGACTGATCTGGGTTGCTCTCCAGTCATACTATTATTCAGAACATCCTTTCTTGAATAAGATTTCTTCCTTTTGTTTAGAGGTTGCTTTTCAGTTGCTTCAGTCTTCCACTGCTCAAAAAAGAAGCAGGTGCCCTATAAATTTTCACCTTTCTCCAGTTCTCTTGAACATAAATGCAGAATTTGTAAACTCAAAATTGTGTTGAAATCTCCATGCAAAGTCCTGCAGTTCAGGTGAATTTACACAGTTTGAAGATTCCTGCTCGTGGGGCTATCAGAGTCTCAAAAATCCATTTTGATTTAAATAAAAATGGTGTCCCTGAAGGTTTCCTCAAACTAACAAACAGGGAACTAGCAAATGATTACATTTGTGTTAAAAAATTTGTATTGGTTAGAAGTCAACTGTATGTCTTGCTTTTGAGCCTCTGACTTATTTTTTTTTATTATTTTTTTTTCAAGTGGAACAGCCATGGCTATGACATTGCTAAAATATTTGGAAACAAATTTACACTAATCTCACCAGTCTGGTTACAGGTGAAAAGGAGAGGGAAGGAAAGGTTCCAGTTCACTGGACTCCATGATGTTGATAAAGGTATTATTTTCTTTTTCTTTAAATATGCATTGCAAGTAAGATCACTGGGCTTTCTGCAGACTTGATCTCTCTGTCTGTATGTGGGTTTTTCTAGATCTGCCTCATGGTGAGCTACTTTTATGTACAAGTGAGTTTTCTTCAGATTGAGCTTCTTTCTCTTCCTGCCTTCATGGAAACATGTGCACATGGTTTGTTTGTCCAGACAACAAATAGAAAAATTGTCTCCTCCACCACAGAATCACAGAATTGTCTCAGTTGGAAAAGACAGCTACAGTCACCATGTCCAACCATCAACATCTCCCTCTCCCACCAGAGCATGTCCTGAAGTCCCTCATCTACATGAGTTATAAATATTTCCAGGGATGGTGACTCCACCACCTCCCTGAGCAGCCCCTTGCAACACCAAACTACTCTCTCATTAAGAAATTCTCCCTCATATCCAGTCTGAACCTCCCCTGGTGCAACTTCAGGCCATTTCCTATGGTCCTATCATTATTTATTTGAAAGAAGAGGTCAGCACCCACCTCCCTGCCTTCTCCTCTCAGGTAGATGTAGAGAGCAGTGAGGTCTCCCCTCAGCCTCTTCTCCCAGCTCAACATTCCCAGTTCCCTCAGCCTCTCCCAGGACTTGTTCTCCAGACCCTTCCCCAGCTCCATTGCCCTTCTCTGGACACACTCCAGCCCCTCAATGTCTTTCTTGGAGTGAGGGGCCCAGACCTGACCACAGCACTCGAGGTGCAGCCTCCCCAGTGCTGAGTACAGGGGCACCACCACTTCCCTTCTGCTGGCCACACCATTCCTCTCACAAGCCAGGATGCTGGTGGCCTTCTTGGCCACCTGGGCACACTGCTGGCTCGTGTTCAGCTGGGTGTCAACCAGCACCCTCGGGTCCTTTTCCCCAGGGCAGCTTTCCAGGCACTCTTCCCCAGGTCTCCAGCAGTGCCTGGGGTTGTTGTCACCCCAGTGCAGGACCCAGCACTGGGCCTTGTTAAAACTCATTTTATTGGCCTTGACCCACTGGTCCATCCTGTCCAGGTCCCTCTGCAGAGCCCTCCTGCCCTCCAGCAGATCAACACTCCCCCCAACCTGGTGTTGCCTGCAAATTCACTGGGGAAGCCCTCAGTCCCCTCATCCAGATCACTGATGCAGGTGTTGAATTGGACTGGCCCCAAAACTGACCAGGCTGTCTACAAACCCCCCTTAAGGAAGAGACAAAGAATCTGTACAGACAGAAATGGTCTTTGGTGTTTGTGCTGTCCAGTTGTCCACCTGTTTTGGGTTTGGGGTTGTTTTTTTTTCCCCCCTTTGCAAAAAACATTTGAGTGATTTAGTTTTGGCAATGGAAGATAAATTTAATCTGAAGATAAATCTTTACGGCCAAGAAACTGTCAGCAAGTCCAGTTTTCAGCTAATACATTCATAAGTAAAACCAACAAGTTAATAATAATATTATAGTAACTAATAGTAAGTAAGCACTATGGCTTTGAACTTGACTGAGTGTAGAGTATAATGGCTCTACTATGAACAGACAGCTTAAAAAAAAAATAGAATCTTTGCAGATGGTGCTTGGTGACTGCAGAAGTGTTGTTCTGAGTAGGGAGTAAAATAGTTTTGAGGGTGAGGCTGAGCTGTAAGCAGCAGGGAGGGGTTGGGTAGGAACTGTTGTAAGGTTGTAGTAAATGCTAGGTATGCTGTGGTGGAGGTGAAGAGCTTCAAATTCTGGGTATCAGAGGGTGTTCCATCTGTGTTGGTTATGATCCTAGGAATTTGTGGCAGGAAGATAGAGCTAATGAAAGTGTGCTGCATTATTTGGAAAATGTTTGAAAATGTGTTGTTGTTGTCAACAACATTTGTATTGTAACAGTTGTTCTCTTACTTGACACCTTTTGATAGGCTGGATGAAAGATGTCAGAAAATCCTCTAAAAACATCAAAATAGGTGAGTGTTTGTTTTATGTTTGTTTGGGTTTTATTGTTCTTTAACTGCTACCAGAGCACAAGAAGGCTTTGTTGGAGATGTGTATGGGGAAGGGGGAGTTCACCTTAGTGTAGTTTGATGAAGGAAGAAGTCTTAGAAGAAAAATACAAGCAGTTAAGTAACTGAAATATTAATCCTGTAGGTGACCTCATGTTTTGCCTCATCTTCCTGTCTCTGGATAAACTCTGGGTCACAGGGCCCTCCCTGGGGGGCTGCTTTGTATGTAACACTGCATGGTTACCTGGGGAGGGCTTCAAACTTGTTCAGTTAGTTGCTCAGTTAAAAAGAAAGAAAAAATTGGAGTCAGTTAGACTTTACTGCATGATAGAAGTCATCCTTTGGCTCTTTTCCCCTTGAAGCAAAGAACTCCAGTTCCCTGCCACAGTGTGTGTCTTTAGGGAACTCACAGATTGCTGCAGAGATAATAGTGTCCTACACTTCTGTGTCTGTCTATAGCAAGGACTCTGAGAAACTGTGAAACCTTTCTTGATTCAGAAAGGAGAATGAACTTGGAAATGCATTGGAAAAATGGAATGCTCAGTCAGACTCTTTAAATTACCTCAGCAGCCAGATGATAAATCCTTTGAAATTCTTCTTCTGAAGTGCTCTCCTGCATCCTTGGTAGTTGGAAAGGGCTTAGACATAGGGCTCTAAGAGCTGTTGGCTTTTCCAGTATTCATGGTGGTCAGCTGTTCCCAATGCATTTTTTCTGGCTCTTGTCTGACTGTGTTTTAATGTTTCTGTGTTGTTAGAAAGAACTGTGTGAGATCAAGTGCCCGTGTTTTCCAAAATAAAAATTTGTCATAGGGTCTTGAGATGAGTAGAAGAGTAAAGCAGTATAGGGCTGTGTTCAGAGGAGTAAATTAGAGTTTAAGGCAAACTTTTCTATCTTGTTACTGAGATACACAACTTACAGAAAGATTGCTCTTTCATGTTGGTGTTATTTTACAGATTATTTGGAGCCCTAACTGACAGTTCAGTTAAGACAGTTAATCAGGTGAAGGTACCTTTTTTTTTAAAGTACATCAGTGCTGCCCTTTAACTAAACATAAAATGGAGAAGAATGTTCTACAGTGTTAATTTATCTGTGCTCCTACAGCTGGTCAGAAGAAAAGAGCAATGATTTTGGGCATGGGCTGTGTTGTTAAGTGGCATGTCTGCTTGTATCTGTTGTGTTCTGTTCCTGCAGAAATATCCCAGTGTAGATCATACATTCTTAACTTTCACTACTGATTGATGACTTTGCTTGATAGTGCCTCGAGTTTTGTTTGATGGTTGGACTTACCAAGACTTTGAGAGTGTTTTTGGCAGTGAGGATGAGATAGAGGAGCTTTCCAAGAACATGGTTCTGCTAGCCAAGGTAAAAACACTTCTTGCTAATGCTCCTAAAATAGTGTGAAATGGTATTTGATTCCTTTTGTAATGGATGTTTTCTCCAGTGGTTTTATATTCTACAAAATCAAATCCTCCTCAAAACAATGATGAGGCAAGATTCTTAATAATATATTCTAGCATGTGTCCAATTCCTTTAAATATAAAGTGTGGAAGTGCAGTTCAGTACAAGTCTGAAGTGAGACTACTTAACTGTGGCCAACATAACCTTGTGAAGTTATTGTTGGTAGCTGCACTGGTGACTTTTGCCAGCTATAAATCATGACTGATAAAACCTTTCCCAGGCAGCTGGCTGTTACTGAGGCAGGAGTGGATAAACACCTCATGGAAGTTGCCTAGTGAGGAGACTGCTTTCTTTTAAATTTCTATTTAAAAAAATAATATATTAGGCAGGGGTTAAACTGATTAGTGGCACTTTTTGACAGGCAGAAAAAGGGTCCTGGGTGCAAGAAGTGCTGGTTTTGGTGTTATGCAGGAGTACACTCAGGCTCAGTGGGCTAGGGCTAATGGGCCACTTTTCATACCAAGCATAACTCACTTGGTGTCTGTTACTGTCCAGGCTCACTCTGGTCTGATAAACCACTTTCCTTAAAAAGTGAAGAGGCTGAGGAGAGGATTTCCATTAAGGGATGGTTAGTGTTTTCAGGGCAGCCCCTTAGCTCATGGCCTTAGAGCTGTGCTTGTGTAGGTCTAGATAAATTGCACCCAAAAGGCACCCAACTCAAGTGGCTGCTTCAGTAATGTCAGAGTAAGTTTCTTATTTACTGCACCAGGTGAAGAATAATGTGCTCTAAAGGAACATGGAGGAGGTAAACCAAACAGTGCCTTAAAATTTGTCACTGGCACATCAGTTTTAGGTCCTCAGTAACATTTGGCCTCTGAAGGAAAAGCTGCTCAAGCACAACAGTATCCTTACCCCTGCTAAACATAAATTATAGCAGCTGAGAATAATTGTGGGAGATGTTTAGAATTATGCTTATGCTGAGTTAGCATTTACTTCAGCCTTAAGGGCTCATGAGGTTTTTTTTTCCCAATGTACATGTAAATGTGTGTCAAATTACTTGCTTAACAACCATCTTTCATTAATGGCTGCATTTCCCCAGTCTAATATTAGTTTCTCCTGTAAGAAGTCATGGATAACTAACAGAGATTTTCAACTTTTGCATGTTTGTTAAATAATTTGTGCTTCTCTTTGACTTCTTCATGAAATGTTGCATTAAAGATGAAGGTGGTATAAGAATTCAAAGCAAGTTCAATCTGTAACAGTACAAGAAAAACTCCAGTAATTGTGTGCTTTGATACTCTATTATCATCTCTATACAAGCATAATGAATAAGCATGGTAATTAACTGTGTATTTCTCTCAATTCCCTTTATTTAGGATGAAAACTTTGATGGTTTTGTAGTTGAAGTTTGGAGTCAGCTGGGAAATCAAAAGCAAAAGTGAGTATAGGTCTCTGGGATGTAATTGCTAAAAATCAACTCTTGTAAAGCATCTTTTAAGATTCATATTGATTTGAATTTGTCATTGTTAGTAAATACACTTCATTCTAGGACAGCTGAAGATGTTCTGCTTATCTTGGAGCAAAGGAGCAGGGGCTGCTCCACTCCAGGTGAGCTCAAGGTTACATGAGAATCTTCCTGGTGGACCTAGCAGACTCCATGAGCTTGTCACAGCTGAGTTCTTTAAGAGGTTACTGCTAAACAGAGGTGAAGAGGGAATCTCAACTGCATACCTACTCAGATGTTAGCACTGGCCTTTATTATAACATTTATTATTTGGGCTACTAGGGGGAAATTGGAAACATGGGATGCTTTCAGGGCCACTAAATTTGAGGTGATTAGGAAACCTTCCAAACCTTTATACAGAGATCTGTTAGACACACTGAAACTAAAGCCAAAATTCCCAGCCTGAAGCAAATCTAGGGAGAAGCTAACTTCTAATGCTTGCAAGCACAGTATGTTTTAAACTTTGGAGCAGTTGATCTACCTTTTGGTTGTTCCACTTTGAAGATTCATTTAGATCTTTTGAAGCTGCTAAAACTAAAGCATTTATCCTTACCCAGCTGTTTCCTGACAGGTTCTAACAATATTTCCTTGAGCACAAGCCTCTTAACTCTCCTAACAACTTGTACAGAGTCAAGGAAAGACAAGTTCCAAAGTGCAGCTTCAGGAGGAAAAGGCAGAACATGTGGTGAAATGAATGTTTCAGTGCAGCAGCCTGAAGAGTTTGTGTTAATGACCTCAGGAGACTGAAGCACCCATTCCCTGAAGCAGAGGATTCCTATTGACCAGAATGTCTGGGGGAAAACACCTTAAAAGAGAGCTCTGCAGAATGCAGATTTCAGTGTGGAGGACTCTCACCTTTCAGAAATGGTTACTTCAGGTTATTCTGTGTAAGGAAATGCTGCTGACTGATGGCATATCTGTGTGCTAGTAAGAGTGCCATCTTTTCCCTATAAAATCAACACACAGAATCAGGGTGGTCTGGGTTGGAAGGGGCCTGTGAAGGTCACCCAGCCCAACCCCCTGCAGTAAGCAGGGACTTCCTCAGCTAGATAGCTCAGGTGGCTCACAGCCCATACACCCTGACCTTGAATGTTTCCAGGGATGGGGATTCTACCACCTCTCTGGGCAACCTCTTCTGGTGTTTCACCTCCCTTGTAGTAAAAAATTTAACACCTTCTTGCCATTTGTCACCATTACCCCTTGTCCTGTCACTACAGGCCTTGCAAAAAAGTTTGTTCCCATCTATCTTATAGGCCCCCCTCAGGTATTGAAAGGCCAAACTGGGCTCTCACCAGGGTCTTTTCCAGGCTGAACAAGCACAACTCTTTCAGCCTGTCTTCACAGGAAAGGTGTTACATCCCTCTGATGATTTTTGTAGCCCTCTGGATTTGCTCCAACAGGTCCAAGTCTTTCTTGTGTGGGGAACTCCAGAACTGGACCCAGCACTCCTGAGACAGGTGGGGTCTCACCAGAGTGGAGCAGAGGGGGGGAATCCCCTCCCTCAGCCTGCAGCTTGTGCTTCTTTTGATGCAGCCCAGGCTAAGGTTGGCTTTCTGGGCTGCAAGTGCACATTGTCAGCTCATGTCCAGTGTCTCATCTGCCAGTATCCCAAGTCCCTCTCCACATGACTCCTCTCAATCCCTTCATCCTCCAGGCTCCACTGGTACTGAGGGTTGCCCTGACCCTGGTGGGGCACCTTGCACTTGGCCTTGGACATCAAGCCATTTGCCACTACCCTCAGGATGTGACCATCCAGCCAATTCTTCAGGGGGAGCAGTCCACCCATCAAGTCCATGTCTCTCTGATTCAGGGACAGGGGCTGTGTCAGAGGCTGTACAGAAGCCCAGAGAGATGGCACCTGTAGCTCTTCCTCTGTCACTCCATCATAGGAGGCCACCAGGTTGTCTTGAATCACCTCCCTGTCCTCCATGTGCCACTCAGAGGAACAAAGAATTTTAACTGCAGAATCTTTGTAGCCTTGTCAGGGGCTCCACCATTTGCACTGGAAGGAATAATTCTTAAGCAAGAGGCTCTTGCTTGTAATTAAGTAATTTGCCAGGTTGTTCCAAACAGTTGATCTCTGTCCTGAGCTCTGAACCTCTTGTGCTCTGCCTGAATAGGAAAGCCAACAAGATGATTTAAGCAATTAGGAACTGTCAGCAAGATGCTGGGTGCTGTGGTCAGTTTATCTCCTGTGCTCCCTGTACTGCAGTGAATGTATGCTTTGCCTCTTAGTTAACTTACAGGAATAGAAGACAGACTATATGTATGTATATATATATATAAGATAAGCCCAGTGTAAGCACAGCAGTAGCACAGGGATGTATGGAAAATAACACACATGAACAACACATTTTTTTATTAGCTTCAGACTGAGTTTATTTGTGGCATGGAAAACATTTTGCTTTTCACTGCTTTTTGCTCTTTCATTGCTTGTCTTGTCTTGTGTGAGGAGAAGTGTTTGTAGCAGGGGAGGTGCTGCTGGGTGATGGCTCTGGCCTGCAGGATCTGACTGCTGCTTACATGAAGTACAGAAGCTCCACTGGCATACTGACCATCACTCTGTGAGACACAAGGGGGGAGTAATTTTCCCTAACTCCAGAGAAGGAAAGGGTTATTTACAGAGTAAAATGGTAACTGCTTCCTTCAGTGATCCGTGGCCCCCTGTGAACAAGGCTTTAGGATTGTCCTGACTAAAATTGTCAAAGATTTTTCACAGAAAATCATTAATAGAAACAGAAGTTACGAACTGCAGATTTTTCTCCTCTTCAAGGCCAGTTTTGATTAAAGTGTTTCATTTCTCAGCCGTGGTCCTTTCCTCCTGTATTGCTGCTTCCTTAGAAATGATGAGGATTGTTCAGTTGCAGAATACCTTGTGCTGAGCTTGGCTCCTCTGAGCAGGGCTGGAGCTAGGCCTGTGTGGGGGACAGCAGTTGCTTTGTGAAAGCAGAAGTGCATTGTTGCATTAAAATTTTATTCTGTGATGCTTGTAAGTTATGGGACCAGTGTCTTTGTTTGGAGATTAAATCAGCTTTTCTGTCACTTTCTCTAAAGCTGGTGGCTTGGGTATCCATTGCTTCAGGTGTTTCCCCCAGTCAATGTTTTTTGAAATGAACAGGTACTTTGAACAGATCTTAAGAAGCAGAATTAAGGGAATTTGGCACCTTGGCAAGGCTGTGTTTTTATTTGCACGTTGACCACTGTTACTTTGGGATCTGTGATTTCCTTTCGAGTATCAGAGCAGAGCTGTTCCTGATAACTGGTAAGTGGGGATCTTTTTCTTCACCTCTCCCTGCCAGAAAAGTTTCTCTGTAGCCCACAGCGTGGCAGTGTTGTACCGCGGTTCACACCTCGCCTTCCTTGTTAGATTGCCTTCCCAAAGCGCTGAAAAGCAGTAGGAAAACCTGTTCTTAACCTGGGAAGGGTGAAGGTCTCTTGACAGCACGGAGGTGTCCCTAATCCTTCAGAGATGTGGAATTCTCGTAGACCCACTGTGCATGCTCCCTGTGAAACATCTCTACTGGCTGTTAGGCACCTGATTCAGAGCCTCCAAGGTCAAACACCTGAAAGTAGCTTCACCTACTTCCAGGTAAAGGAACAAAAGATCATTTTGCTGCTCCCAGGAACAGATAGTCTGCCTGCAAGTTACTTCCACAGTTTCTGACAACAGAAGGAGATTTTCCCAGCTTATACAATTTATTCCTATTATTTAGTGCAAAGATGTAGTTTACAAAGAAAATTAAAAATGAATCTGTTTCTTTTCCTGAAATACAAGGAACAGTCTCACACAAGCAGTTAGCAACAGGTTATTGAGACTCAACAGGGGTGCAGAAAAATTATGAAGTGGCAGAGCACTGGTGTACAGTTCAGTAAAAATTATTTCACCTGCTATCATTTTGGTTTTCATTTTTCAAAACCAAAAGTAAGGGGATAGCTAGCTATTAAGTTAATAAATAATAAAATGACACTTGGTGTTTATAGTTAATCTTGTGTATCTGTGTTCAGGGGAAAGATGTGGAAAGAATTCCTGCTATTTTTTTGTTAGTGTTATGGAAAACATCCAAGATCCCATCCAGTGGTGCAGAAACACTTGATGTGGCACAGGTTCCTTTTTCAAACTGAAAATTACTGGAAAGCAGGATTTGCTTATGGAACATTTGTGCTCCATTTGGTGGTTCAGCTACATATCCAGCATCCACTGCACATCCAAAGACAATGTGCAGTGATACTTGTTAGCAGAGTGCACCACTCTGCATTTCTTGGGGCAGGTGAGTCTGCAAAAGAATCTGAAAGCCTGAAAATTCATGTCCTAACTTTCTGCTAAGCTGGGTTATGATTTAATCACCACTTCATATATCAGAAAGCTGAATAAAATGCAGCTCTCTTCTCAGCAGACCTCAGCTTGGCACATGTCCCCTTGACAGACCTTTTTTCAGTAGCTGAACATGAATTTTGGTTGGGTTAAAGAGGCATGACACCTTCATAACACGTGCTTCCCTCATGGTCTTGGTGCTGGGGCTTGAATTGCCTGAAGACCTTGTGACAATTAAATTTAGGAAGTATCTCCATGTAGCAAGGTGTGAGCTCTCTGCAATTCTGTAACCCATAAATCATGTGACCAACATCTTTAAGAGCCTGTGATCAGGTTCTAAAACATTGTTTGATGTTCTTGAACATTTTTAAAATGAGGCAAATTTAGACACGTCTTGGTCAGCCCTTTGTATGTTTCTAGAAAATCTTGATTTTTTTCAGTCCTCCCTTCAGCATTAGAAATGAATGGAAAGTCTTTCCTGCAAGGCCTGAGCTTTCACTTTCCTGCTTATCCTAGCTTGCATTACAGCTGAGGTGAAATGTTGCTAAAAAGTTACATTGCTGGTATCCACTGAGACATGGAATTCTGTGATTTCAGGCTCACCAAGCATCTTCTGGTTTACATCTTAAACAGAAGTAACTTCATCAGGTTTTGCTTGTTTTCAAGAACAAAAACTTTTCAGATCATTCTGGTTTGGAGCTGGAATTGTTCTGTGATGCTCAGCAGACTTAAATCTTATGAATCCTTTGTGCTGCTGTCTTTTGCATGTTCATTTAAATATTGATTTCACCAGCAGTATAAATTTTACCTAAGAGAATCCTGTGCCTGAATGTAGCTTCTTGGTTTCATGGGTGATATCCTAAGCAGCCTTGTTCCTGGCTGTTCATGCAGGCTCCTCCATGCCTTGAGTGTCACACAGCAATGCTTTGTATACACTTGGATGAAGAAAAATCCGTTAGCCTCTTAAATTTAGATGCTGAAATACCACTGGTTCTGTCTGAAGAACCTCAAGTGTCTTGGTAGGTGTATGTGGACCTAAGTTTCAGGGGGTTTGTACTGACTAGTTCAGGCTTCTGTAGACATCTAGTCCAGATACTTGGAAGTACCCTCTGCAGTACTGGTACCTACTTTTTTCCAGTGATTTCTGGGAATGGAATGATCAAGGGGGTCCAGTTTAATGGGAGATTAGAGACTGCATCTAATTGTTGCTGCTTCCTCTCCTGCTGACAATCATTGCAGGGGTGGAAAAGTTTCAGCTTTCCATCTTTTCTTCTAATACATCAGCAATCAGTCTCCTAACAAAACCTAAATCATTCCAGATAGCTTGTGCAGATTATACCTGAATTCTAATGTGTTTGACTGCTCCTTAAGGTGTAAAGCTGATTCTTAATTAAATAGCTGTCTTTTGCCTAAAATTTTATGGACTGATTTTGCAGTAAAACATTTCAAGGTGTTGATCAAAGGGCTGGAGCTCCTCTCCTGTGAAGACAGGCTGAGGGAGCTGGGCTGGTTCACCCCAGTACCTGAGGGGGGGACTACAGAAAAGCTGGGGAGGGATTTCTTACAAGGCCATGTAGCAGTAGGATGAGGGTTATTGGTTTCAGGCTAAAAGATGGTAGATTTAGAGTGGGTGTTAAGTAGACCTTCCTTTCTGTGAGACACTGGAACCCTGTTGCCCAGGGAAGCTGTGGCTGCTGCCTTCCCTGGAAATGTTCAAGGCCAGGTTGGATGAGACTTGGAGCAACCTGGTCTAGGGAAAGATGTCCCTACCCACACCATGGGGGTTGGGACTGGATGATGTAGGTGCCTTCCAACACAGAGCATTCCATGATCGTCCTGTGGCATTTCAGATAAGAAATGTGTGTGGCAGGAATACTGAGATAACTGAGCAAGCAAAGGTTCTCTGCTTATTTAGCTAACAGGACAGGCTGATGTCTCTTGCTAATCTCACTTCAGGGTTTTTCCTCTCCAGAGACCCAGGTCATGTGCAAAAGACATGAATATATCCCTCCAGAGTCCCATGGCATACCCAAAAGTGCACACCTTGTTCTGATCAGTGTGTCATGAGCTGACAGATGGCACTGCCATCACACAGAATCAGTCTGAAAAATGGGATTTCTTTATTTTCACCTCGTGCTGCAGTCACTTGGTATCGTGCAGTAAATGACCTTCAGACATCTTAATAATGTTGATAGGGGTATGGAAGCAAAAAGCTCTTCTGGCAGTTCTATCCTTCATGTTAGTCCCTGAAAAATTAATCTATTAATCAAAGATTTGCTGTAATTCACCACAGTTTTTTGGTATTAACTAGGTAATGAAATGAAACAAAAGGGCAATTTCTGCTTGAAGTAGACAGCTTTAGTCTGTCAAATTTTCTTGGCAAGGCATAAATTTCAGGGAATATTGACTACCAACTTGTGCAAAAAGGTGGCTGAACTTGGAAAGTTCTGAAGGGTAATGTGCTGGAAGTGGAGGATGTAACAACTTTGTGTCTTTTGCGAGGCTTTTCAGAGATACCTGCATTCCTGGGCATTAAACTAAGTGCTCTGCAAGGTGTCCATAGGCCAGCCATGTTGGGAGTTCTGAGGAAATAAACTTCCCCTAAGCTCTGGGTGATGAAAATGTGGAGGTCTGCCTGCTTTGTAGGGAAGAAGGTGGTTTGAAATCATGAACACTTGGAAAATTAACCTACCAAATGGCAGTGATGATAGAAGGCCTGAAATACTAGGAATGAAGTAGACCTTAATTAACTCAAGATAAAGAGTCTTGAAGATGCCAGTGTTTTAGGAGCTACTCCAAAGTTAAATTTGACACTGGTGAAGTCTCTGCTTAATATTTAATAAGGCCTTTTCAGGAAGACCAGTTTTATTCCTACTTTCCTGTACCTAATTATAATGTTTAAAATGTCATTAGTTTTTCTTTCAGAATTACCAGTGGTAGAATGGGAGAATATTGTGTGTAAAGCACTGGAAAGCACCACTGGGACACAGTGAAGTTGTAATTTAAAGCACACAGTGCTAAATGAGCATTTTGCTGTTGCTGTTTGGAGGAGAGGGGAAGAGTGGACATTCCATTTCCATACTCCTCCTTGGCTGACAAATGGAATTGAGCCTGAATTAAGTCTTTAACTATTAATCCTGTCTGATTTTCTAGGTGTTCAGGGTCCAGAGACCTGGTTTGACAGGTTAGTGAGTAGGTGTTAATCTGCATTTCTTGATCAAGAAGCTGCAGTCCAGTCTTTTCTTCCTCACCTCTGCCAGCTTGAAGCTGATTATTTTTGGCCAGAGCTCTACTGCTTGAATTTGGTGATGGGAGCAGTGGCTGTTTTGGAGGAGCCTGGTTTTAGTTAGAGCCCTATCTGCTGCCTAAAAAAATTAACCTAGCAATCCATACTGCACTCCTGCCCCTGCACCAGGCCACAAATCTTTGTCCTTTTACAGCTGGGGGTTGTGGTTCTGTGCTGTGTGCCTTCCAACTTTCAAAACATGACTGCTTTGTGCCCTCACTGCTTTTCTGAGTGTGGCACTGCTTTTGTGGGTACATTTTTAACACAGCTGGGTGACCACCAGTGCCTGACATTGCCAAGGAAGGGCAAAACCTTCAACTGAGTATTTATTTGGTTTTTCTTTTCTCTGCATCTGGTTCAAAGTCATCCCAACTGCTTTTCTTCTTGTGCTTCAAAGCATTGCTATCTGGATAGCAAAATCTTAGGAGGTAAGACAAGGAGGTGCAGAGTGGTACAAGGGTGTTAGCCTTGTTTCTAAGTGAAAAAGACATAATCTTGCTCTGTAACTATGGAAGGTTCATTTGTCCTATCTTGCTCCTCACCTTCTAAATAATGAAGTCAGGAAATGTTTTGCATGGTGCAGAGGACTCAGAGTTCCTACAGCTAACAAAAGCAGTCAGAAAACAGAAATCTTTGCTGATGAACAGTGTAGAATAATCTTAGTACTGGAGGAATTGATTCTTTGGTCAAATTTATCTTATCTGTAGCTCCTCTGACATCTAATAAAGGATGCACTTATGCTGCAGTTTGGGGATAATTAGTTAGAAAGGTCACTTAGCCATGAGACACAAATCAATGAGAAAGAAGGCTTAGCTAGTTTTAATACTTATTATATTTTTTGATAAGATTATGTCATGTGGGAGCTGTGATGTGTATGTTGGAGTCAATAAATGTCTGTTTAGTTTAGTGTTGTAATTTTTTAATGCTTTCCTATGGAAAAGGATCTTTTTTTTTCTCCTGTAATTCATTTGCCTTAATGGTGACACTCTCAGTGTGAAATGCATTTGATAAGGAAATGGAAGAGAAAGCTATTACTTTTGCAGAGCAAGGTGTCAATGTGACAGTTCATTGTCAAGAGCTCAGCACAGCCAGCTTTTAAAATGGTAAGCACAGAATACTGATGGGATTGGGAAAGTGATAAAACTTTGTTTATTTGCCAGGATTTTGAGAGTAATGGCTTTCATAGCATGAGGAGGAAGATTTCAGCAGGCACCAAACCATTTCAGAGAGGATGAAAATACTTGGTTACCTCTGGATATTGTCTAGATTGTGCAAGTCAAGCATCATGACTGTAATGGATAATTATTTGGAAGGTTAGTTATTTCAGAATAATATCTCTAGGATGATTCTACCTTGAGAGGCAGGACAGTACCAAGAGGTGTTTCTGGGAGTTCAGACCTGGTCCAGTTTAAGTGGAGCAACCAATTTGGATGATCATTTCCATACCTCCTGCCTGGCTGGCTTTAGCACTGCTACCCTGCTGGAATGGGTTTTGTAGTTTCTGCTGCTCTGGGTAGAGGCATGGTTCTGAACAGATCTGAAATTCTGTGCTGATATCATCTGTCTGGGTACATTTATGTAAATGTAAATATGTACATTTATGTACATGTAAATATGAAAGTTGACTTTGTTCAAAAAAATCAAACTACCCAAGGAAGGCACACTCAGAAGGGCCATGTTTGTAGTGACATGTGAGGTAATCACTTAAGGTACTCTTAAGATAACAACAGCCTTTAAGCTTTTCTGTGTCTGCAGTTTGTCTCTGAAGAATTTTCTGCTAACATCACCCTTCAAACCAGGAGGACTGTAAAAGCAATTTACTTGAGAATTTTTGAGTTTGTTTTCCTATTGAAATGTGTAGAATATGGATCTGAAAATCAGCTTTTGTGCAAGTCTTTAAATGATGCCTGTGAAAGGTGTGACATTGCCAGGCATTTATTTTGTAGCTACACAGTAATGTATTGCAAAACAAAAGGATTATTTATAGAATAAAATTCAGCAGCAGAAATGTTGCTAAACACAGGCTTCAGAAATAGCCCTTGGAGATTTCATGTCTTGCAGGGAGTTCTTGGAGCAGTAGCACCTTGACCCTGTTCCAGAGCTGCTTGGTTCAGACAGTGTTCTGTTCTGGTACTGCTCTAATTCTTTGCACTGAATTTGACCTCAGGTGATGGTCTGCTCTGACAAGATGTGCTGCTTTCACATGTTAACAATGAATAGGTAGGTTAAAACAAAACTAAGAAACATTTTAATCCCAAGGTTCCAATGAAAATAAGACTGTCTCTAGCAGCTCAGTGTTCTTAGTGCTGGAAGAGGATAAACCCCTCATCAGTCCTCCTAAGATTTTTTTCCATGGTCATTCACTACAACCTGGGTTTGCTTCTCTTGCCAGCTGCACCTTTTCAATTATTTTTACTGTTCCTTGGTCTTGCCAATCTGCAGCACCTATTTTACTGCCTGCCTCTGACAAGATACTTGTGTTTCAGGGACCTGACTCACCTGGTTATTCACCTTTCTGAAGCTCTGCAGGAGGCTCAGCTGAAACTCATACTGGTCATCCCTCCTGCACTTGCAGCAGGGTGAGTATCCCTGTTCAGACAGTGGGTTCTAGATGGTAAATACTTTCCTCTCTGATAATAAATAAAGCTTTGTTAATAGCTCTGCAGCCTAAAGGAACAAGAAATGATTGTGTTTGGTAGTCCTGTCTCTGCCTGTTGCACTCAGTAGCAACTCTGTGCATGCATGGATACCTTGGAACTCCTGATGTCAAAATAAATTGCAGAGGATCCTCCTATTGTGGTGTTTACCTAATATGCTGAACTTTCAGCAAAACTGGAGCTGTGGAGCACAGTGACCTGTTGGCAAGGAATGAATTGAAAGGGTTTGATAAAGGGTGTAAATAAAAAAAACTTCCTGAGCCTCTGGACACAATTCCATCTATGACAGATAATAGTTATTCTGCAGGGAAGGAAAAGAGGTGCAGGGAGGAATTCTGTCTGTACTAGAGTTGTGGGTTTTAAAGTTATTTATTTTGACTTCATAGTTTGTATGTACAGAAAATGCATTTAGTAGTAACAGGATAATGTTTAAAATTGTTAATGATTCTGGTTATTTGTGCCATGCTTTGGATCTGGTGGATGTATCAGTTTCTGTGTTCTCCTGGCTCAACAGCAGTAAGCAGTTCTTACCTTTCAGTGTTTATAGCAGAGAGGTACTTCCTTGCTAAGACTGTATTTCTTGAAATACAATACCCATGTGGAAAAAAACAGGTAATTCATTGTATGTGGAAGGAAACTGAATTCTCTCAAGTTTTTACATTTTCACAAAAAAAATTCTTCATTGTCTTTAAGTGATATATATATATATTTACTACATCTCTATATACTGTTTTTTTTACTGTTTCTCTGTGGTTTTTAACTCTCTGTTTTACTGTATTTCTAGGCTTTTTCTAGAAAGAAAACAACACTTCAGAATTTTTGTATTTCAGGGAGATCTTGTCTTGTCCTTCACAGTTTTATATGATGAGTGATTGCATACACAGGAGAGTGAGCAGACAGAACTGGAGACAAGGGCAGGAGGTGATTCAGAATACCATCAGACTGCTATGTTATTGTGATTTCACATTGAAATCTGGGCTGTGCCAGTGCTGTGCAGCTTCATTAGCAGGAGTTTGGCCAGTACCCATCTGCCATTTGGCAACCTGTGTTGGCATTTGGCTGCCCTTCAGGTCAAAAGATGCATGGGATCTTTGCATCATGAGCCTGGCTACCTGGTGTGCTACCTTGTGGAAAACCTTTCTGGTGTACAACAGTGCTACAGGGGTGTACAGGGAATACACCATGCCTTGCAGAGAGCTGTGAGCATTAGGGGTTTCTTATCCTTAAAAACTACCAGCTTCTGAATCTCTGTATTCCACTCACTAATTTCCTTGCTTCTCCAAGTCCTGTTACACTGTGGATTAAAAAGTTTTGTCTGTCATATGTGATTGGCCTTTTACTGTCAGAGGGAGGAGCTCCACATCCCTGCTGTTTTCAAGAGGTTTGATGGAGGTTCTTGTCATATGGCACTGCAGAATAATGCAGCAAATGTGGCAGCTGGTGCTGCTGACTGCAGAAGAGGTGGCAGAGGGGACACACATGTGCCAATCCTGTGTTGTCCTTATCCCTTATCTCTGAATGTTACTTAATGGAATAGACACCTCGTGGGTATGCAGGAATTATTGGTGTGTTGGGCTTGACTTGCTGATAATTACAACAGTGGAAAACTTGTAATATTGGCATAGTTGGCAATGCAAGATATTTTCTTTTTTCTAAGTTTTCTCCTTCCTTTCAGGCTGGTCAGATGATCATAGACACCTAAAGAAAAATATTACAGTATCTTCTTTTTCTCACCTTGGGCTGTATTAACAGTATGAGCAGTCTCACAGCCACTGCAGGCTGTGACAGTTTAACAGCACAGTTTCAGGGTGGTGTTGTACCACCTCCCAGATTTCTTCTAGGCTGTCTGAGCTTTCAGTGTACATTCATTTTCAAGGTGCCAAAAAGGTTGGGAAAATGGAATGCCTGAGCAGACTTAAATGTGTCTCCTGCAGCTGGACTTCTCCCTGCAATGGCCTGAAGGTTTTGTTGAGTATTTTTGGGGAGTTCTGATAGCATGAGGAGGAAACAAAGCAGTTCTGCCTCCAGGTATCTGTGCAGAGCTCAAATGCTTTCAGGGACCCCAAGTGCTACATTCAGGGACCCCATAAGTAGGTGACTAAAACATTGTCTGTGTGCTGAGATCATGCAGTGTCTGTAGCTCTAATGTCACCTCTTCTGTAGCTCAGGGGTGGAACCCTGTCCAGTCCAATTCCTGAAAGTGGGATGTGTACTTTCTGCTATATGAAGTCTGTAAGCCCAGAATAATAATATCTGCCTGTCCTTTTATTCTTCAATGGCTGCCTGGAATCTGATTGCAGATTGTTTTCTGTACAGCTATGTGCTTCACCATGTTCTCTGTTGCTTTATGTTTTCCTTTATTGCACAGTGTAGCTGGTAAGTATAGAACTAATATATAACTAATAAAATGCAGTTTAATGCAGAAGTCCCTTTGCTTCCACCTGTAGCTGACCACCAGATTTTGATAAGCAAAGAGGCTGAAGCAATATGTTGAAAACTGTAGTAAAACCAAACAAAATAAATTCCAAATAAATCAGTAGATTACTCAGTCCTATAAAATAATGCCTGTGGAGAGCCTGTTTCTCTAGGGACTAAAGGATTCTGACAGCCAAGCTGCATTTTGAGGAGGTTTTTCCTGTCACTCACACCCCCCTGATTCTCCCTCAGTTCTAGTGGGTTTTGCATCATGTTTTGTGAGATGCTTTGTTCAAAGATCAGTACAGTTTCTAGTGCATTATGGCATAAAGAAAGTAGATCTGTGCCTCAGGACAAGACTGGACTTCACACTGTTGTTTCTTTTTCTTTAGACATGATGTGAATTTTCACCTTTTCCTCCCTGAGCTCCATATTTCCCATGGTCTTCCCATGTCCCAGTGCACACCCTGTACTTCTGAAGCAGTTTGGAGTGCTGCTACACTCCAGATCTTTTAATACACTGAAAGGAATGAGCTATATAAGTGGAATCAAGAATCTATTATTCTTCTACTTCATATTTTAATGGTCTGATAGTCCAAATTATCTTGTTAAGGCAGAAAAGCCTCATTAATGTTTTAGCTCACATTGTTATGCAGAGTGCTCCCACTTCCTTCTCCTTCCCAGAGCTGCTCTGCTCACCCTTCCACTGAGCCTGTGAATCCTGAGCCTGACTCCCAGCATTTTGTGAGCAGAAAGAGGAATCATCAGCACAGTGAGGACTTTGTCACACTCGTGCTGGAGGTTTCATCTTTGTCAGCTTTGGGTTTCACTGGGGACTGTTTCACAGGGTTTATCACAGTCTGCTTCCTCTGCACTGGTTCTCAGCTGAAGTTTGAGGTTTGTGCAGACTCCTCAGGTTGCTCTGGCACTTTCTCTGTGTGGTATTTCCAGACCTGAAGGCAGCAGTCACTTGACAGGTGTTTGAAAGAAAGTTCAGGCTGTAAGATGCAAAGGATTTTTAAAAGGAAGAAGCCTTTAATCAGCACTGTTTCTTAGAATGAGGCAAAACGTGTGTTGCAAATAATCAGAGCTGCAGGGCAGGGAAGGTGTTCCTTACTGTCCTGGGTGTCTTTGCATAGCTGCTGGGAGCCAGGGTTGTGGCTGCTAATACTTAAATCTTAGGAAGCCACCTTCCTTTCTCAAGTGAAAGTTGAGAGTCATTCATATTTGCTTCAGAATATCAATGTTTATGAGCTCCTATTGATGTGTGGATGGTTTTGCTGGAAGTTTCCAGGAACTGGACCATGCTTTTGGCTGTTGAGCTCTGAAATGCAGTCAGGGCTCCATGTAAGCCCAAGTGTTACCAGCTCTGTTGTATTAACTCGTTGTACCATGGAGCAAATGCTGCAATACTTGGAAATTAAAGATGTAAAAACTAAAATCTGTTCCTGGCTCATGAGAACCTTTGCAGCATTCACAGGTTATTCATATTCTCACTGCTTGCAGATTCCTTTGGGAAGTTTTGGGCTGGTAGGCCTATGTGTGACAGGGATGTTCATTGGTGGTAACAAATACTTGGAAATTCTTGTGCTTTGTTTAAGTCAAAAATAATGAGGAATTACTATGTCTTCTCTCCTGGCTGTCATTTGTGCCAGTCTTTCACACTCCCTCTTAGGAGCTACATTTCATCCCAATGGATAGTTCCTCTTCAAAGGAATTTTTTGTTGCTATTAATTGTAGTCTATTACAGATACAGCAGAGGAGAACACTTTAAAATGTTTTTCTAAAATGCTTTATCAGCCACTTCATCACACAGATGCTTCTTAAAATGCTAATAATCCATGTTCTGGTAGAATTTAAGTAACTGCTGTAAGCAGTGTTCACATTTGCTCTTTTTGGTGGCACAGAGGAGGTGGAGGACAGTCCAAACTTCAGGATCTTGTTTATCATGGTGCCCACTGGGTTCAGTGTCATGGCCAGAGGGGACCTGAGTCTGGTTTGTGTACATCCAGTGCAATTTTTCTAAATCCTGAAACAAGAGTTGGAGCCCCTGGGATTCATTTTGTCTTGAGCAGGGTTTTCTGTGTTATGGTAACTGCATCTTTGAGAACTGTTCTGCAGTCAGACAACATCCTGAGGCTTGGCCCTTCCTGCTGCTGTCCTGCACGTTGGCAGCATTGGGGTTCACAGTTCCAAAACCTTCCTGAGCTTTGAGAGCTGGGAAGAGCTGTTTACCTAAATGGCATTTTTTAACCTGAAATATGTGTAGGAGGCCTGTCCCTAAATGGCCTCCTTGTGGAGGAGCAGTGAAATATTCCTGTTTTGTAGCTGTGGGAAATAACACACATAGTTTATATGAAAGAACCTGGCAGCCTCATTCTTCTAAACAAATTACAGTTTCTTTATGAATTCTTAAATTTTCTGGGATTTACTGATAAACCTTTATTGCCCAGGAGGATGCATTAGTCACATTCTTTTCAATTAATGTTGATATATAAACCAGATCTCTGTCTCTTCCATAGACACCTTCCTGGTGCACTAACTACAAAAACCACTTCAACTTCATGAGTAGCTGGAAGGCCATTTCTCAGTTGTGGAAATGTCCTGAACATTCACAATGTCCATAAAGCTCAGAAGTACTTTGGGTTCAATATCAATAAGCAGAATCCTGACATTTTCTTTCAGCCTTACTTCAGGAGTACTGTACTTGAAAATTTTTGATTGATAGGATAATGTGACTTCAAATTAAAAGTCCTTTCCATTCTGAATTAAATATCTCATGTCTTGAAACTCAGCTTGGGTTTTAAAACTTAGATGTTGTTCAAAGTCTGCTCTAGTGCCTCTTCAGTTCTTTACTTGTTGGAATCACTGCAGACTGTGATTTAGAAACACAGCAAAAGGCATGGAAATGTGTCCCATCAAGAATCACAAAGGGTTTGAGAGCATCCAGCAAAAGGCTGATGAAGGACCATGAGCTGTAGGTGGAACACCCTCAGCAGCTGGGATGCTAGGAGTGGAAACATTGCTCCCTTTGTGTTCCACCCTGATTCAAACTTAAAGCGAGAGCATAGTTAAATGTAAGCAATTTATTGAGGAATTTGTAATTTACAGTCCTTTGATATATATTAAGATCAAAGCAGTCTGGCAGCAAATGCTCTGAAAGGAGACACTTTAAGTGCTAAAAATACTGATTTGCTTAGGGAAAAAGAATCTGGAAAATACAGCACAGCAGATGAGATAAAGTGTGTGATGTAGGAAGGGAACATTGGGTCATTTGTTCTACTCCTCAAATTCAGCTTTGGCAACCAAAAACTAAATGAGACTCTTCCTGTAGCTGTGCCTTGCTGTCACAACTGAAGGATCTGGTGGAGCCTTTGGTTTCTGTTTGCTTGAGGAATGTTCTGAGCAAGAAGAAAAATTCTCTCTCTCAAAAAAAAATTTTTTTACTAAAATCTGGAAATTTTATTGATTCCTTTACAGCTTTTTTTTTGATTGTCAGGGTTTAACACTGGCCTGGCAACTAAACCCAATAACAGATTTTTCTATTAATCCCCCTCTCCTCCCTGATAAGGAAAGGAGAGAGAATAAGGGAAAGAGACTGATGGGCTGGAAACTGAACTACACAGCTTTAATGAAACAGGAATGATAAATAGGAAAAATTACTAAATCTATACAAATATACAGGAAAAGATTGATCCCACGTTCCTCCCCCTCTCCCCCAATAACTCTCACATCACCACGGAGGCTGCAGGGCAGCCCTGGGACAGTCCAGGCTGGAATCCTGGAGTCAGCAGCAGTCAGGAGCTGGAGGCAGGAACACACAGATTCAGGCTGGAATGGATCAGGAGCACAGGCAGAGGAAGGGATGGAATCCTCCCAGGATGCTGAAGCAAACAGGGAACAGGTGAAGGAAGGCAGGACGAGAGGAAAGGGCAGGAAAAGGAAGCAGGAAGGGAAAGATGTTGCCCCTCGTGATGCCTCAAATTTATCCTGAGTATGAGGTGTGTGGGATGGAATACTCTGTGTGGTCAGTTCTGGCATCTCTCTTGTCTGTTCCTCCCCAGAGGAGGGGTTCAGGTGGGACCTCTTTACTCCTTCTGCAGGGTAAAATGTTCCTCAGAGCTGAGCAGTGCCCTTGGCTCTGCACACCAGGCTCTGGCAGTAACTAGAAACCCCCAGTGGGATCAGTCCCAGGAGCAGACACTGTCTGAGAAACTTGCTGTTAATTCCAGCAAGTGCAGCTGCTGACAAGAGACTGAGCTGAAAGCAAAAGTACAAACCAGAAAATCACCTTTATCCTGGCCCAAACCAGGACATTGATGTACTGGTTCACAGCATTGTCCAGTGACAGTTCCAGTGGCATAACCAAGGGGTGGGAGTGTGTTGTGGAGGCTGATGGAGAGGCAGGAATCTCCATAGCAAGCTTTGTGGTCACAGGGAGTCCATGTAGGGATACCATGGGGGCAGAACCAGACTGAGATAGTGGGGATGTCAGAAACTGCATGATTTTGCTGCAAACATGAGAGATTTCCAACAGGAAGGAACAGCAGGAGCCAGAGCTGTGCTGGAAGTGTGTGTGTACTTCTCCCTTAGGATGGGAGGGTTGTTTTTGCCTGCCTCTGCAGGGAGGTGCTGGGAGTGCTGGGTTAAACTGGGGCCTGCTGGAGCAGATGGTTTGCAGACCTCCAGGATGCTGTCAGCAGATTGTCTGGAAACATTGAGAGTGTTGCTGCTGTTCCCATCCGTGGATGTGGATGCAGTTATGGACTGTGTGAGTGCCACTTCTCAACCAGGAGAGGGTAACCAGGCACATTCTGCCCTCTGGTCTTCATGGGGAACTCCATTTATTCTGACTAACCCTTCAGCTGTCAAATCTCTGGGTTAAATCTGTGCACTTCAGTGATGACTGTACTGGTGAAAGCTGTGGGAATGTTTTCATACTGATACCAGAAACCCCTTTCCAAACAGGGGAGCTGTGCTGGAGCCAACCACCTTCACACCTACATCCACTGTTGAGAAAATAAAAAAGGCAAACAGGAGGTGAAATTTGGTGGCTCTTTTTCTAGTAAGTCTGTAAATCATGGTGATGAAGTTGGTTATTTTCTTCTCTACTTACTGCTCCTTCTCTTACTCTCAAGGAGTAGGTTGAGCACAAGCTCCTTTATGGTGAGGTTTGTAAGATCATGGACTGGTTTGGGTAGGAAGGAACCTTCAAGACCATCCAGTTCCAGCCCCCCTGGAGAGCAGGGGCACTCCCACTAGACCTGGCTGCTCAAAGTCCCATCCAGCCTGGCCTTGGACACTTCTTTATGGTTTTTTAATTCTTTTCATTTCATGACATCTGTTTCTGTTTCAGCCCACAGAGCTTCTCTCTTGTTTCCACTTCCACTTCTCTGCTGAGGAGGGGTCAGCAGGTGAGAGGGAAAATGCATCTGTTTAGCCCAAATGAAGATGCATGAGATAAAGTGAAGATGGATATACAATAGAACTTAAATAGTATTTTAATACATTATTTATTTACCATTTATTAGTATTTTCTCCCTCCTTTCAAGGAGGGAGAAGTAAAACATGGAAATGTATGGAAACTTTCTGGGCAGACTTGTGTTGGAAGAGTATCAGACAATTTCAGAATGTTGAGGCAACAGTGCTGTTACATGTAGGGAAAGTCACACTTCACTTGGAGGCAGTTGGCAGGGACCTGTCAGGCTGACAAAAGGTAATTCTTCTTCTCTGAGTAGTAGGCAGGTCTCAGGGAAAACTGAGTCTGGGCTACTCTGCTTATAGGAGGATGTGAAAAAATGAGAGTGCTCGGAGGAAACTGAGAAAAATGGCTGGAAGTATAGGTAATGTGTCCTTTGAGGAAAGTCTGAAAAACTGTATTTAGTATGTTAAAAGGAGGAAAAAAGTGTCAGGAGACATAATAAGTCTTCAAATGTGTCAACAGAGGCTGTGGAAGTGACAGTGATGCATTGGTCTTCACATCAGCGAGGAAGAAAAGGATAAAAGTACTCCAAGTTCTTGATGAAGAATTCTTAGGTTGAATCATAGAAAAAAGAATAGTGCTGGATGGCAAAGAAACTGTAGGAACACCAAGGAAAAAGTTGGAATCATCAAATGCATTTTGAACTTGATGGTCCACATCTAGATAGCAGGTGATGCACAAGTGTGGGAGAGGAGAGGAGAGGAGAGGAGAGGAG
>JAAWXA010000066.1:404184-495291 GCA_038090715.1 Florisuga fusca
TGTATAAGAGACAGGAAGAAGCACAGAAATGACTCTGAAGTGGGCTGTCTGGGCTAGCTGTCTGGAATAATAGTTTTTATTGCTTATTATGCTTATTAGAGAACCTGTGAAGTATTTGTGACTTAGATCACAAGGTACAGCTTGAGATAGAAGTTGATACTGGGGGGAGCAAAAAACTGAGAAGAAAATGACTACTGACTACATCTGAGTAACAGTCACTGGAGAAACACCCTCAAATTGCAGCCAAACTATTGAATCATACTCAGTCATGATCTTGGGCTTCTGTTTTTTTGTTTCTTCCCTGTATAAAGGCTTCAAGTGTCTGTTTGTCAGTCACATCTCTTTTGAAACTTTCTGTTAGCCCCACAGTAAATCTGGTTGCTTCTTAGCAGCTCTGAAATACATCTGCTCCCCTGGCCAATGCCTTCCATGTTCTGTGCTGCTGTTAACTGGGCCAGCAGCTCAGTACAGCATGGTGCTGTGGATGCAGAAAGGACTTGAGCAGGAACAACTCTTCCCCTAGAAATGATTTCAGGACTATACCTGACTGTATAAAATCAGTGCAGCCACAGTCAGCCTGCACTGACCTGTGCTGAAGCAGTGGTACACACCTAGCTTTGAATTTCCACAGTTTCCTTGTGAGTTTGGAAAACTTTTGATGGTCCGAGAGGAGAGGAGAGGAGAGGAGAGGAGAGGAGAGGAGAGGAGAATCTTGATGAATTCCTCTGGGTAGCAGAATTAGTGCTTCATGTTTTGCAGAAGGGTGCAAGGACTGAGCCAGTGGGAGGAAGAAGAGTGTGCTCTGCTGTCAAACTCTCTTCCTCTGTCCCAGGAACAAAGCAAGCATCCACAAATCTGTTTTTCCTCTGTTTCTCTTGAAGAGGTGTGAGCAGCTCCTGGTGGAAGGTGTACACTGAAGATGATGGCTTTCTTCACCAAAAGAGTGGTGAAGGATTGGAAGAGGTTGCCCAGCAAGGTGATAGAGTTGCCCTCCCTGGGGGTATTTTAAAAAAGGGCAGAAGTAGGGCTTTGGGAGTTGATTTCATGGTTAAGGTGGGGTAGGGCTGATGACCTTGGAGGCCCTTTCCAACCACAATGATTCTGATACCTGTCATAGTGTCCTTCCCTCTGATTCTCATCCATAAACACTCAACCCTTTCATCACCATAATCAAGCTCCAGACAGCAAAACCACTTCCTAACTTCCAGGGCTGCCCCCTGCCTCTCCTTCCTTGCCTCTCCCTCCCGAAAAGTTTGTAGCCAACTTTGAGCACACAGAATATGTTTGTGGGTTCACTACTCCAGCAGAAATGCACTGTTTTACTCAGAAACATTCTTAGAAGTGTTTTCTTAGGAGTCATCAATCTTCTTGTGAGTATCCTGGACATACAGGCACTGTCAGCAATATTGAGTACAGTTACATATCAAAAGAGTTGGAATCTGACTCTGAGCATAAAATGCAGCACTGAAGAAGCACAGAAATGACTCTGAAGTGGGCTGTCTGGGCTAGCTGTCTGGCATAATAGTTTTTATTGCTTATTATGCTTATTAGAGAACCTGTGAAGTATTTGTGACTTAGATCACAAGGTACAGCTTGAGATAGAAGTTGATACTGGGGGGAGCAAAAAACTGAGAAGAAAATGACTACTGACTACATCTGAGTAACAGTCACTGGAGAAACACCCTCAAATTGCAGCCAAACTATTGAATCATACTCAGTCATGATCTTGGGCTTCTGTTTTTTTGTTTCTTCCCTGTATAAAGGCTTCAAGTGTCTGTTTGTCAGTCACATCTCTTTTGAAACTTTCTGTTAGCCCCACAGTAAATCTGGTTGCTTCTTAGCAGCTCTGAAATACATCTGCTCCCCTGGCCAATGCCTTCCATGTTCTGTGCTGCTGTTAACTGGGCCAGCAGCTCAGTACAGCATGGTGCTGTGGATGCAGAAAGGACTTGAGCAGGAACAACTCTTCCCCTAGAAATGATTTCAGGACTATACCTGACTGTATAAAATCAGTGCAGCCACAGTCAGCCTGCACTGACCTGTGCTGAAGCAATGGTACACACCTGGCTTTGAATTTCCACAGTTTCCTTGTGAGCTTGGAAAACTTTTGAACAAAACAAAAACAAAAATAAAGGAAAAAAAAACCCCACAACACAATGAGCATTTTAGTCTTTGCAATTTTTTTGTGTTAGAGATTTTAAATTAGGCTTAGATGCTCCAGGGTTCAAGCTTGTTTTGCATGATGTTCTGCTACTGGAGTCTGGCTTGCCTGGGCATTAAGCCAAGACATGAAAGTCACCAGAATGGTTTGAAAATCAGGAAAACCAAATGGTGATGCAGTGGGTGCTCATTTCTGCATAGTCTTCCTTAAATAACTCCTCTGATGAGGCAACATGACAGGAGCAGCATTAAGGGAGAACAGTTAACTTCTCCAGAAACAGAAACAGTAAATTCAATGAACAGTATTTCTTCTTTGATACTCATTGTTGGGTTGTTTTTTTTTCTGTCAAACAGGTGAATATCTCCTCTTGGCTTAAGAGTTTCAGATACAAATTCTTAAGTTACTTGAAATACACAGTGGATGTGGTGCTGGCATGCCTCAGGTGTGAGGACAGCAATTTTCAGGCTCATTTGTTGTCCCTGGGTGTCTGGTGGGATTTTGTGTTTTCCTTTCAGGACATATAATTGTTGGCATGTTTCTCCTGCTTGACTTCTGTCACTGGTTTAAGCCAGATGGGCTACAAGTAATTAGTCTGGCTTCATGAAGATTGTGTGGGCCACTCTGTCCATCCCACAGATCCCATCCCACCTTTCTCCCTATTTGGAGAGCAAGTGCTGCAGAGGCAACAGCTGGGAGGGGGATATGTACAGCAGGAGAGTGCCAGCCCTGTCTTCTGCTGCACTTCCCTTGGTATGGTAATACCATTTTGTTTCCTGATGGAATGACAGTAAGTTTGTCCTTTTCAGTTTGTTATCATTCCCCTAGTGATATCAAACACTCATTTGGTGTGAAGTAACCACTCCCAGGGCTTTCATCTTGTGAATCTGTAGCACTAGGTTATAATTTTCTTGCTTGTCAAGCTGGTTGGGTTTTGGAGTTGTTCATAAATGCTTATGCTCATCTAATCTGAGAATTTGGTAAAGAGATCGTTGCCACTAAGTGACCCTGGGCAGTAATGCTCATGAGAGCAGCCAGGTCTGTGTTTGTAGGATGCACTTGGTAGAGATATTTTTTATTTGGAAATTGTGATCTTTTCTGTGGGTAGCTGGAGCTCACGTTCTTTGAAGGCATCTGAATTTTATCACTGCTATCAGCAAATCAGTGCAGCAGCCAAGGGCAGTGCACAAAGTGTTGCAGGTTTTTATTTCTGAATTCAGAATTGAATTCTGAATTAATTCTGAATTCTGAATTAAGCTACTGCTCTGCATGGAAGAGGATAGTATTAAAGATGTGTTGTTCAAAGACAAAATAAACTGTAACTATATGACTTTTGATAGAAGTTTATGTAATAAACTACATCATAAAACATCATAAACATCATAAAAACTGCCCATGAAGGAATGTCATAACAGTGCTCCTAGCCTACCTGCACCACTAGAAGATTCTCACTAATGTCTCCTCCTAATTACCTTGGGTTATTCAGGATGTCCCAGCTCACTAGAATCTAAATGCTAAATTGTCATGTTTCCATTTAAATTTCCTTTTTTTTTTTAAAGTTACTCCTTCTTTCATATTTTTATCTCTTGGGATGCAGCTTCTCTGAGTAATTAACACTCAGGTAGTCTTTCATATTATAGGAGCCAAAAAGCAATGTGGACATGTTAAGATGGGGTTTAGGTGGGAGTCAGAGGAACCTCCTGCTTTTGTCTCTGCCTTTATCTGGCCAGACACTTCCAGTGTGTGAAACTGGGAGAGTGTTCTAAGAGAAGAACCAGATGAAAAGCCACAGCTGGAAGAGTGTCTGTGAGCAGTGGTGATTGTACTGGTTTCATGGAGTTGCCTTCAGTTTGGTTTTTATTTCTATTTTAAGAGGAATGTGACTTTTATACATAGTGTAAAAAAAGGAGGAAATTTATATTAAGTTGAAAATTTTATTATTTGTTTCTCCTGCACGAGACTGACCTTAGCACCAGGGCTCAGTGCCCTGGCATTTTGGGTTTGGCACTGTACAGTCCCTGATTTCTCATTCTGATCTGGGCCTGCAGGCCACAAACTCAGAGACTGTGTTTAAGCTCTGGTTCACCTGAGATGTGCTTCATATCATTGCAAGCACTTCTTCAGCTTTTGCTAGTTTTTCTCCTTAGGAAGGAAATAGAGAAACTGAATGCTGCATTGCAAATGCTTGTGAGGATATTTGAATATGAAGCACGTGGATTTTCTGAGATGCTTAATGAGCACCATGGGCCTTGACATGTTCCAAGGGTGTGCTCACCAGGGGAGAGGGCTCAGAGAAGGATACCATGCTGTGCTTTTTGAAATCTGTGCTCAGCTGCATGGAACTCAGGCCCCAAGAAATCTGTTTTCATCTGTCTGAGAATGTCTCTCTCTTGCTTAATCATTCAGGAGGGTCACATTCCTGTTTTGACAGCAAGGATTAGATGTGTAATAACTGTGAATGGCTTTGAACACTCCTATTATGTCAAGGTTTTTTTGTTGACTTTCCTGCTTCATCCAGTACTGTTGCAGACAGACCTCAGTTCTGTTTTTAACAGAATTTCTGAGGAAACAAAGTGTCTGTAAGCTTTGTCTCTTCCATTCTTCATCTCTCTGCAAAGGCTTTTTTTAGCATTTGACCACTTCCAAACAAAACTGACACAGACATAGAGTTGTAACAGTCAGGTCCCTGCCACTTCATGAAAACAGGGAGCTGGACAGATGAAGCTGACCCCTCTTTTTTCCCCAAGACCCAGCAGTGAGAGGGCACTGTAAATGGAACATGTACAAGACACCAGAGAATCCAGTCCTAAAACATCCACAGAAACCAGGATCCAGGAGGAGCTCTTGTCTAAATCCTGATGTGGACAATTACTTCAGTGAGTTGTCATTTTTACAGAGTTTGGGGGAAGCTAAAGAGAGGTGGGGTAGCTACAAAAGTGCCAAGAGGATTTTTTCCTGAAAAGAAACTGGTTTCAGCTTTACTTGTTTGTGCATTTCAGTGCTTTGTTACCAATGCCTGGAACTGGGTGATGCACAGGGTAAAGATTTCTAGCTCTTTCTCCTGTCTGCTGTAGAAGAGACTGGATGCAGGAAGAAATGGTGAATTTCTGTGATTGTGCATTAACTAAATTCAGTGATCTGTCTTCATGACATGCATTATCCTTGAGCACAGCTAACAGCAAGGGGCTGTGAGACCCAGTATCTGATGGGGAAGAGGGATGGGAGAGGGGAGGATTTGCACATAGTTGCCTTTCAGGGAAAACAGAGGATTATACAAAACAAGAAAATCAAGTCATTACTGAGAAGATGATTTCTGAAATAGGTATATACAGAAAATAAACAGAAAATCAGTCAGGTTTCCATTGTGAAGGAACATTCAAAGATGTGAGGAAACAGAAAGCTTCTCTAGAAGGGAGGGAGAAGGTGAAGTAACCAAACAAGAAAGCAGTTCTGACTTGCAGGAGTATAGCAGTCAGTTACAAGACCATTTTTTTCCTTCTTCTTTCATTTGGAGAGTAATCATAGTGAGACAAGTAGTAATTGAGAATGTAGATTCATTTGAAAGCAAATGAAAGTGGCTTGCATGGTTGAAGTATTTTTCCAGCCTTTCAATATGAAAGACTATAATGCCAAAACTGGGTAGAAATAGTTATCAGGGAAGCACTAATGGGAATTTTGATAGATATGACCACGTGCTATTTGCAGGATTCAGGCAACAGACATTCTAGGCTATAAAACAAGCTCCCCTGCACTTATTTTAGAGATGAAAAGAATGGTAGAAAGGCACTGTGATACTCAGTGTGTACAGAAATACCAAGGAAGAGGGGTGATTTCTTCTTCTCTGTCAGTGTTCTTTCCCTGCTCTGGGTGCTGGTTGGTAAGAAGCCCAACAGGAGCTGGCAGGGGGCACACACAGCCCTGATACCTGGGACTGGCTGGAGGCTGCCTTAGGCACAGGGCCCACAGACTGATTCATTTCTCTGTTCTCAGAGACCACCAGGAGTGGGGACAGCAAAACTGCCATGCTAGACTTCCAAAAGGCAAATCTAAACTTTGTTTAGTAGCCTGATTGCCAGAATCCCTTGGGAATGAGTTCTGGAGTGTCTAGGAGCCCAGGAAGGTTGGACACTCCTCAAGAAAGAAGCCATTCCCATGTCCTGTAAGGCAAGCTGGAGGCACAGAGCTCCAGCCTGGCTGGAGAGGGTGCTTTGCCTGGCACCTAGGGAGAAAAAAGTGTCTGTGGCCCTTGGAGAAGGAGCCAGGCCACTGACAATGAATAAACAAATATTTATATGTAGGGAGAGAATTAGAAGGTCCATAGCCCAGGTAGAAATGATTTCTCAGTGGTAAAGGACAAAGAGAAGTTGCTGTAAATACACAGACCAGGTGGGCAAGGAGGCAAACAGCATCCTGGGCTGTGTCAGGACCAGGGGATGATTTAATCCTGTGCTGAGCCTTGGGGAGGCTGCACCTCCAGTGCTGTGTGGAGTTTGGGGCACCCCAGTACAGGAAGGCCATGGGGGTGCTGGAGAGGGTGGGGAGAGGGGTCTGGAGGAGAGGTGTGAGGAGGAGGAGAGGCTGAAGGAGCTGGGGCTGCCCAGCCTGGAGAGGAGGAGGTGAGGGGAGAGCTCATTGCTCTGAGAGCTCCCTGAGAGGAGCCTGGGGTGAGGGGGGTGTTGGGCTCTGCTCCCCAGGGACTCAGTGACAGGACAAGAGGAGAGGGGTTCCAGTTGCACCAGGGTGGGGGCAGATGGGACATTAGGAAAAATTTCTTTACTGTGAGAGTGGTGAAGCACTGGAACAGGCTGCCCAGGGAGGTGGTGGAGTCACCATCCCTAGGGGTATCAGAAACCAGGGGGATGTGGGGCTCTGGGAGGGGATTTAGTGGTTAAGGTGGTGTAGGGCTGAGGGCTGGACTCAGTGATCTTGAAGGTCCACTCCAGCCTTGCTGATCCTCTGACTCTATAATTCCAGTATCTTTTTAGGCCACTACAAGCAGGTTTCTTTAAACAGTGGATTTCTCTTTTATTCAGTGTTCAACTTCACTCCTTTAATAAATACATTTGTTAGACTCCAGTGAGATGTAATTTTGAACTCTCTTGCAGTCAACTCAAAGCAAATGAACTAGCTCAGAGATCAGGGTTCATTCCACACACACTTTTCAGATGTATGCAAAAATTTCTTTTCCAAAAGAAAAGAAATCATCTCCAAACACCCAACTTGTGCACCTTCACCTTTGTCACCTTGATAGTGAGCAGATGAAATCACCAAGATTGTAATCATCTGACAATTTAATACCAAGCTGCTTTTAGTATGTATACTGCAGAGTGCCAATAAATGATGATTAAATCTCCACCACCTCACAGAGTATCTTGGAAGGGGTGTTCATGGCTCAGAAGAATGATCATTGGCCACTGGCTTAGACTTCAGAGCTTTCATTCTCAAACTTTGTGTTTTCTGTGGCAAGTCTGACTTCTTTGTACTGCTTTTCTCAATGGTGCAGACCAGCAAGCACACCTCTCCTTGAATTAAGCCTGCTAGTTGTCAGAATTATGAATTAAATATCAGAATGATTGGAGTGCCTCACATGAGAAGCATAACAGCTGTTGAAAATATTCAGTATTTATCCTTGGGTGCAAAATTTTCTTGACTGAGAACAATTCCCAAGGCATGAATCAGATGGTCTTGGTTTTCTTGGACAGTTTCCCAAAGTGCTTGAGTGGAGCAGAGATGTTTGGTGCTGCTGCTTGAGCTGGTGCTTGTGTTCTGTGATGAGTGGTGGTATTTTAACACTGCCCATTAACAGAAAAATCCTGTTCAGTGCTGCTGGGGCTGTTCCAAGTTAAACATTTAAGACCTTGCTCCTCAGGTGCTTGTTCAAGTTACAGCTTTGCTTTGGAGAAAATGATGACAAAATCCAATTTCCTTTTTAAGCTGAGGTTTTTTTGTTGTTGTGAGGTTCTGGGGATGGATTTTTGTTTGTTTGTTTGGGTTTGTTGTTGTTTGTTTTGTTTTGTTTTTAATTCACTGATGCTGTACATGAAAAATGGATGTTGATGGCAAGCTAAGTATATAAATCTCATTGAAGTACTACCCAGCTTAATCTACAAAACCAGCCAACTTGCCCTGCTATCTAATACACATTATAATTGCTTTTTATGCTTTTCCTTTCATGAGTAATCACAATTCAGTGAAAATGTGTTTTGCTGGGGTTTGTGTTGGGGAATTGTTTTGCCTGCAGACATTAAGGTTGCCATGATGTTGTTCCAAAGATGTTCTCAATTTCCTTTATTCCTGTAGAACAGCTCTACCTTGCAATTGCTAGCAGATAACTGTCCAGAAACTGAGGTCCACCAATAGGCTCCAGAAAGGAATATTTGTTTTAGTTTCTTAAAACCCCAGAAGGAAAGGAATGGGATTTCTCCTTAATGGATCACTGGGCCTGAAAACTTGAGACTTCCAGAAGACCACTGTGCTTCATACAAATGACAGCCCCATAACCCAGTAGGTTTGGTCAGGTCCATTAACCTGGCTTGCAAAGCCCATTCCTGCTTTGCTCCCCTGTAGCATGGCAGGCAGGTGAACTGATTTGGCATGGGGCACTGTGTAACCTGGGCTGTAAACCTCTTTCCTACTGTGGTGGGAGAGAAAGTGTCCCTGTAAGCTGGTGAGTGAGCACTCTGGTGATCCACTCAGCACATGCTGGTGGCTGGAGAATTTCCACACTGAGCCAAAAGTTCAAAGGGTCAAGAAAAGTGATTTTTCAGTTTATTACTTGCAGCTGTCACCAAGCATCTTTTTTGGTTTTTACATTTGAGGTGGTTTTGATGTGGACCTTGTCTAGATAAGGGTTGCCTGTTGATGTCTGGGTAAAAGAGCTGTTCCTGGTATTACTGGGAAGGTCTGGATTCTTCAGTGTCTCTTCTCTACTCTCCAGAGGAATCTTGTACAATCCTCCAAGTTTGCCTCGGGGAGGGTAACACCACAGAGTTTGTAGCTGTTAAATCACCTTTTGGGTTTGTTTTATTTTCTATTGTGCCTCTATGAACCTCACTCTCCCAGGCTTTCCAGGACAATATGCTACTTCTCTACCTGTCTCATCTTCACATGCTTCAGAGACTTCTGGCTGAGCACATGGTTCTTCTGGCAGCAGTTCCTCCTTTTTAGTTCAGTCCCATGTTTGCAATGTGATTAATGCTGCCTTATGTTCCCTGCTGTGCTCTCTGTGCTGCTACTGGGAAGTTAGAGATTCTGTTTGAAACAGATGCAATGTTTTCAGGCTATTTGTGTGCATGAGTTGTTCCTGAGCTGAATGGTTGAAGGAAACCAGTAATCTCTCTGTTTTGGCCCAAAACACCCCCCCTCACCTATGAAGCTCAGTTAGAGAGTAACCCAACACCAGATTTTGTAAATGAGGGATAAGATGGAAGTAAGAATTGTGTTCCAGTTGTGTTTCTTTGTTTTGCTTTGTTTCAAAAGGACTAACCAGCCAGGAATGTTCACCAAGAGAGAGTTTGATCAGTTGGCCCCAGCAGTGGACAGCTTCAGCCTCATGACATACGACTACTCCTCACCCCAACGGTGAGTCTCTGGCTAACATCAGGGAGAGATGGGTGGGAGAACTGATTGCCAGGGAAAGCAGTGTGAAATCTGTGCTGTGAGCTCATTCTCAAGTGTGGTTTAATTGCATCAGATGCTAAGGCTTTGGATTAGTAATTTTTTGATGAGATGATTTGTGAACAAGCTGGTAGCTCAGGGATGGTTTAACAGCAATGTGTGTTTGGCACCCAGATGCTGTGAGAAGCTTTGTACTCAAGCTAAAAAATTATCATTTTGCTAGTGACACTTTTCCCAGGCCAGGTTCTTTTGATTTTTATTTAGTACTCTTCTGCAAGATAGGTACATGAATAACCTCATACATATCATTGTCAAAAAAAATTAGCTTTAAAACACACTTGACAACTCATTTACTCCATCCTGAGCTATCAGACTGCCTTTTGGCAGCACTGTTAATCACAGAATCATCATGGTTGGAGTGGACCTTCAAGACCATTGAGTCCAACCCTCAGCCCTACACCACCTTAGCCACTAAATCCCCTCCCAGAGCCCCACATCCCCCTGGTTTCTGATACCCCCAGGGATGGTGACTCCACCACCTCCCTGGGCAGCCTGTTCCAGTGCTTCACCACTCTCACAGCAAAGAAGCAATCATTGAAACCTTTCTTGCTTACTGGGCACTAATTTTATAGTTCTTTCTGTAAGTAAAAGGTTGATTTTATCCCAGTATGTTGTGCCTTTTTACAGCCAAAACATTGGGGATGGTATTGGAAAACAACTGAAGTCACACAGAGATTTAAATTGTCATATGGGTGTTGTGTCAGAGAAAATGTGCTAGGTGGAAACTTCCTTAACCACTCTAAGAATTTTTTTGTCTCTTCACCTTAGGAATGAATCAATAGTGAAGGGGGAAGGGAAGTGTGTTTTGTGCACTTTAACCACTCAAGAATGTGCATTTAACTCTGGTAGGACTTTTGATTGACCTTCACTGATGTTTATGTACCACAGTTTGCTCTTTGCAGTTACACTGCTCCAAAAGAGAAGGCTGAGGATGACTATGTGGGGTTTTTGACAACCTGTTTCATTTTTCCTGACTTGACAGACCTGGTCCCAACTCCCCTCTCCCATGGGTACGAGCCTGTGTTCAAGCACTGGATCCTGATTCAAAGTGGAGGAATAAAATACTTCTGGGCTTGAATTTCTATGGCATGGACTATTCTGCTTTGGGAGCCTCTGGTGAGGCAATCATTGGGAGCAGGTGAGACTTGTCTGGATAATAGCGTTTTTTTTTTATGGTATATTCTCACAAAACCAAGAAATTCACAAGGATATGTTTTGGTAACATAGAAATGGTAAAAGGACAAATCTGCCCACACATGAGCAGCTCACCAGTTAGAGTAAGACCTGCAAATTCTCTTCCCTCTACAGAAATGCAGAGAGATGGCAGTTATTCTGCCAGAGCTCCTATGGAAAAATGATTTCTGTGTTTTTCCCTCTTTTCTCTCCATGTTTGTACGTGTAGTTTGCCATCTTTGTGCTAAAATATTTTGCAATATTCTGTTATGATCTGAATACTTTTGGATATTCGTGTAGTTAGTTAACTAAAGATTGTTTCTCTCAGCTCCTGGAGTTGTTACCTGTTACTTTGAAATTTGGTATTGGTTTCAAACAGCAATATGCCTCCAAGTTTCTTCTGAGTAGAAAAAGCTGCAGTAAGCTCACCTGGAGGCAAAAATCTATAACAAGATAAAGGCAAAGCCAGAGGAAAAGAGTTGGTTTAGTTTTGGGTAATAACCACCTACAATAGCAGTGACCTTTGTAGAAATACAGTCAAGTTATCAAGCCATAAGAAAAACAACAACAAAAAAACTAGTGTGAGTTTGACAGCAAAATCAGATTTATTCACAAGTTTTTTGTTAATTTCTAGAACAGAGCCAACCCAAGTGGAAACAAACCTAAAGCACAAGAGATGACTGTTTTTTGACAGGTTACTGAGTTCATAACACCATGATATTTCAATATAACAGGTTGGTTTTTTAGGTATTCAAATACCTTCTGAGGTGGATTATGTAAGGTAAGGGCCTGAATTTTTATTTCCATACTTTGCCATCATTATACTTCTTCTCTTCCTGCTTCACCTTGGCTGTTTCCAGGGGTATAATAATGCAGTTACAGTTTTCTCCCAGTGCTATATTGTGCCTGAACAGGCTGAATAACAGAAAATTACTATTGGGGTGGGGAAAATAAAGGCATTGTCTACAGTGAAAGGTGAGAATAACAGAATGGCTTCTGTAAAGTTATTTGTAGTGGTGAGGCAGTGGAAACAACGGTCAAAGCATTCCTGATTCACAAGCCTGATGAATTACACAACCTCAGCACATTTTAAGACAGCTGAGCTATAATAGTTAAAGTTTCTTTTGCAAGTGGGAGTATAGCACCAGCTAGCCAGAATCTTGCTTTTTTTCTCAACTGCAAATTTTGGAATGAAGTTTACACTTGAAAACTTCCTGTGTGTTAGGATAGCATCTCCTGCTACTTCCATAGGTTCTCCTGCAAGGTATTACAGTATTAATTCATGTTGGGTTTGAATTAATGGCAAAAAACATCCTGGCTAAGAGTCATGTCTGATTAACTTTACCCCAAAGAGGCTGTGTTTATCTGTGTGTAGTGCACTGGTACCCAGTACAGGGAGTATGTTTTATGCAGAGAGTGGTCCTGTTAACATATTCCTCATTGACAGAACATGATATTGTAATTTTTCAGATGTCAGCCAGACACAAGGTTCTGGAAAAAGTCTTTAAGAGACTTGGAGTTTATATAAAAACCCATTAATTTTCAATTTTCTGTCTTTCCTATTAGATGTCAATCAATGGTTGGTTTATTGTTCCAGAAATACATTCTGAGCATGCAGCTAGGTATTAGTCTCTGCTGTTAATATCATCTGTAACAAGGGGATAATAAAATAGGTTCAGTGGAAACCAATTTCAAAAGAGGCCAAGCTTCTCACACAAAGAAAACAGGAGGGGTTGCTAGTGTAAAATAAGCTTTCTGCCACACAGGGAAGTCTTTGAAAAGTATCAGATCCAGTCAAATCCCAGCATGGGCACAGCTTGTTCAGAGAGCCTCTTCTCCCCTCCCTCCAAAAAAGCTTCCCTCTTATTCCATTATTAACACTCTGGCTCCATCAGCTTTTTTCTTTCTCTAATAAAGCACAGAGCTGAGGCTGATCATATTCCTTTTCATTTTTGTGGCTGCTTCATGCCACATAAAAACCAGCTCACAAGCTGTGTCCAGCTGTGCAGAACTGGATGGTGTCATTATGTATTTTTCTCCCCTTGGCTCCTTTGTAAAATCTGTTTCCTGTTGACTGTAATCCAGTGTTAGTCATGACCTGTAAAAAGTGCAGAAGGATTGAGTCGTGGGTCCTTTAAGGCATCCTCCAGATGTTGTAGTGATGTTAAGTTAAAGCACTCTTAGTAAAATGAATTAGAAATACAGACACATATGAAACTTGACAGAGTTAAGGGCAGTATGATGGGTACCAACTTCCTGTCAGAGGTTTCTCTTCAAGGTGTTGCACTGAAATTGATTGCATGTGCAGGTCTCCAACATTCCAGCACTCCTTGGAGCACTGTTTAATGCAGCAGTCTTTGGAATCTGATAATTTTTAATAAGAGAGCTGGAGAATTGTAAGCTGCAGGCTGTGTATTCTCAGGCTGTTTGATGTAAATGTAGTATGTGCTGAACTGACTGGCAGTGCAGCTTACACCTGGTGTAAGCTGATTGCAGAGCCCTTTCTGGTCCTGTGTTTGTGTTTTTCTTTAGGACAGTAACTATGTGATGGGAAGAGGCTCTGAACATAGGTAGATTTTATTCAGTGAATATTTTTTTCGGTCCAGAAGTTCATAAAATAATTTTGAATAAAATTCCTATTTGGGTAAAATACTACCTGGCAGTGTTTTGTTATTGCAGATGTAATCTGAAGGTGGAAGTACTTGGCTACAATTTTGCTGAAGATACATGCAACCTTTCCATATAATGTCCTTTTTCCTTCATAGACACCATAAAAAGTAATATGTGTATGTGCTTCTGTATGCATACATCTCAGGATTAAATGGAATGAAAACAATTTTTCTTTTGCAGCAGAATGTTGTTACACTGGGAACTACAGCTTACAGTTGCAGTAGCAATGTGTTCATCTTGCAGCTTGCAGACAAGTATTTCTTGTTAATTCAACTAGTCAGTCTCAGAGATTAGAACACATTCTTGTGCTTAAATCAACCAAGGGCCCCTGTTGTTTAGCTGCAGGGAAGCTGCACTCCTCCATATATTTAGTTCTGACATCATTTGTATTAAGTGCTAAGCCTGAAATGAAAGTGTTGTGTGTGTGTGATTCCCTGAATCACCTCTAGTGCTCCTGGCAATGTTTTCTGCCCTCTGGCTGTCAGGAATCAGGTGTCAGAACTGCAGGTATGCAGTCATTAAAACTTACAACTGTATTAAAACCCTGTCAGAACGTAGCCATCTGCTGTTGCTGATTTGCTGCTCTAATGATCAGTTTGTTCCAGCATGTCCTCCATTGATACTGCAACCTGACAGGATTTCTTCCTCATCTCAGAAGTGTATGTCTCAGGTAAATAATTCTTCAGTACACCATGAAGCTTAAAATATCATTTTTCCTTTCTGCAGAATCTTTAACTCCTTTCTGAGACCTGCAGTAGGGCAGCAAGCCCCCTGTCTCAACAAACTTCATACTTCCAATATACCTTTCTTGCCTTTAGCTATCTGCTCTTCAGAATCTCTCTCACTCCCTGGGACCTTACATTTCAGCTGCACTCACACCCCCTGTTTGTTGTGCCTTCTCCTGGGCAGCCAGGCAGCAGTGCAGGGGTCTTCTCCTGGAGCCTTTCTGAGCTGGGCCAGGAGGGACCTGAGAAACTTGGTTGCTGTGCTAGCTGTGAATTAGGAGCAAGGTAAATCAGAGGCCAGCATATTGCAGCAGGGTGTGCCACTCAGGTTCACCACAGCAGCTTGCTTGGCTGAGCACACCTCTGCTAAGTTTGGGAGTTTCTCTTTTTTGGTG
The DNA here is from genome assembly GCA_038090715.1 of Florisuga fusca. Classification (NCBI taxonomy): domain Eukaryota; kingdom Metazoa; phylum Chordata; class Aves; order Apodiformes; family Trochilidae; genus Florisuga; species Florisuga fusca. Next base: position 418,983 of record JAAWXA010000066.1, read on the forward strand.
TGAAGTGCTGAGGGAGGGAACACCCACCCCTGATGTTCCACCTGGCTCTCTGTAACTGCTGAATGCATTCTGCATCCAAGAGGCTTTTGTCCCAGGTGCAGCTGTTGAAAACAGATATCTAAATAACTCCCTGGGTTCCAGACAATGCTGTGTGTGCTTACCTTATTTTTTTTTAGGGGAATCTGAATAGGTGGATTTCTGTTCAAACATTAACACTAAAGAAGATTGGTATAATAAATTGCCAATGTGGGAAGGGAGAGGCTAATCTGCCAGTGCATTGTGCTGCTCAGACATAGGAGATAAGATGACTTGCAAGCCCTGGGAGGACATGGAGTTCTACTGAGAATTTTATTGTCTGCCTGCCATGCTATAAATAGCAGGTAATAAGAAGTGGTACTCAGAAACAGCTAGAGGTGAGCTTTTTCCTTCAATTACCATGGCAGTTTCCTTATTAGCAGCAATTCAAGAAGATTTGGGCCAACTGTTACTCATGATGTTATCTGATGGAAGGAAGCAAAAACCTTTTTATGCTCCAAGCATTTTTCAACATTTTTTTTTTTTTCATGCTGTTGTTCTCTCAGGACTTCCATTACTTCCCTGCATATTAGGATTCTGTCTCCTGATTTCATACACTTTGCTCACAGTTTACATAACAGTGGGGATACACTGCTCTGGCAAACAGACCAGTTAGGTCTGTAGGATTGAGCATCATTTCACCTTTTGTCCACCCCTTCATCAGAGAAACTGTTAAGCTCTTTCATTCCAAATTGTACTGCTAGTTCAGATAAATCATGACAGTGACAGGAGGAATTTACCATGGGGCCTGGAGACAGAAATAAGTTGTTTCTGTATTAGAGATGTCTAAATAATTCAGGAGATTTTTTTTGAGGTTTATTCAATTAAAATCCCTCTGGAATATTCTGTTGCCTGTGGCTTCCATGCTATGCCTTTCCCTCCCACCCTTTAGGAGTGGACATAAGTGTGAGCTGTTAGCTGAAAGACTTAATTCCTATAAAGCAGATGGGACATTATTATCATATTTCAGCTTATCTAAGCTGTAAATATTATGTTAAGTACAAAAGCTGTTACAGTTGGTTTTTTATGTCGAATGGTTCCTAATTTATTTTGAAATGAGGCAGAGGTTGCTTGTGTTTATCACTCAAATAACTGGTTCTGAAGTTCCTTTGGCATATTGCTGGGGGTGGATGTGTGTGCATCTTTGTTAAAAGAAATTAGTCAGTTGTGATGTACATTTTAAATGGTGGGTATCTTGCTGTGAAATGTGCTTTTCTCTCTCCCTCTGGATCTTTTTCTATAGTAAATTTGCTACAGGGGCTATTTAGGCAGTCAAATGTTGAAAAAATATTAATAATAATAATTTACTCCTTTAGTGTCTCCTTATTGTACTCTGCCCTTGAGAAGATAGCATGGTGGAATGGGGAAGAACACTTCTGTAGCTGAAAACAAACACAGGAAAGAGGCAGCAGTGTTTGCTGTGAGTTAAATGTTGCATTCCTAGATGTGCAGGGGGTGTCTGCACCCAGGGAGCTGTGCTTGGGAGCCTTCTTTGTGCTGCTGGGATCAGCAGTGTGGGACCTCAACCCCAGAAAGGTACCAGCAGGGCTGTATCCACTTCCCTCTGCCCCTTAGCTCCCAGTGCCCCAGCCTCTCCCACCTTCAGGGCTGGAAGGGAGGTGATTCCCTTTGCCTGGTGTTCAGTTCCATTGCCAAACACTGGGAAAGGGGCCTCTGGATGGGTGAGCCTGGAGCTGGCTGGGTGCAGCATCTACCTGACTGGGAAGCTCCTGATTCTCAAGGCATGAAGTCCCCTTTTTGAGCCAAAAGAGCATCCTGGGTGAGGTTTGTCAGTCAGCCTGGGACCCAGGCACTACTGCCAGGGGGGTGTGGACTGAAGTGCTGGCTCCTCCACTTTCTCAATATTTTTCTCTTATTTCTAACCTGGGAGACTTTTTGCCCTTTTCCTGGGAGAAATACATCCTGGCATTCTGGCTTGTTTCTCTATGGGTTTGTTTTATTTTTTTTATTGGGGTTCTCCCCTCCAGCCTCTTTCATTTGTAAATTACTTCCCCATTGGTTTTGGGAGGTGGATCCATTCTGGTGATGTGTCTGATCATTGGGCTGGCTTGGGAAATAATGGGATACATGTTTCTGGACAGAGGTGCTGTCAGACAGGGCTGGTTTATCTTGCAGCTTCAATAAAACCAGACTCTGATTGTCTGTTCTCTGCACCAGAAAACTGGCAGTGATAAGATAATCTCTGGTTTGCTGAAGGAGGGGCATTGTTTGATTTGTGGCATCTGCTTGGTTTTTCCTGACAGACAGGTGCTGCTTTTAAGTCTTAAAAGAAACCAGTCTGGAGTTGTTCTAATCCCAAGCTGATTTTTTCAGTCCTCATTACCCACTGTTAACATTAATCCATCCAGTGAAGGAAATTGCCCTGATTGCTGGGGAAGTGGTCAGAGTTAGTATCAGGATGTAACTGCTCATAGGCTGGTGAAACTAATCTGGATGGCATCAGTGTGAAGTTAAAGATTGAAAAGTTGGAATGAACTTTCTTGGTCTGTGTTGGTTTATATATGATTTCAGTTGCTTGAATTTATAGGAAGACAATTCTCTACTCATTCATTGGCTAAAGAGCACCACTTTCAAAGCTTCATTTAGCAAGGTCTGGAACTTTGGGTAAATCCTGATAAAGCACTTTTTTTTTTCTCTTATCTGTTAGGGTCATGTCTTTATTACTTGGCCATGTGTTTTTTTCTTTGGGGTTACTCTAGTATGGTCCTTTGGATTGGAACTCATCAGCAGGAAGATGATTCTCTTTGTTGTTCCATCCAAAAAAAAAAAAAAAGTATCTGTTCTGTGGCTGGCTCTGTGGTGCAGACCAAAGTGTTGGTTTTTCTTGTACAATTGCAATCCTGATGTGAACTAGAAGTCTGATGTAGGCAAAATCATACAATCTAAATGCCTCCCTTCATTTGGACAAGTTTCTTTTAAACAGAACATAAAAAAACCCCAAACACATTAAGCTTTGCATGGGGCAGGAGAAAAAAAATCTGTTAAAGTATTTTAACATTTCTCAAGGCTTTTTTTGGGTGCATTTTCATCTGAGGGCCTTTGGAGTAACAGAAGTGCAAGTTTGTTCCACAGCATTAACAGCTTTTGGTGACTGAAGGTTTCTGCTGACACCATTCAGCAGCACTATCAGGTCCCATACGTTTGTTCATTGTGTTTTTATGAGGTATTTAAGTATATTATTAACAAAAGGAAGTAAGGGGAAAGAAGAAGTAAAGGGAAGTAAAGAAAAAAAGTGTTTTTTACCTCCTAAGCTGGTTCATGCCTTTCTTAGGAAAATGGATTTAGGAATGTTGAGTGGTAAATTTTGGATAAAAGAGGTTTTGGATTTTGTGGTCTAGGAATAAGGTAGCTGCATTTCAGATGTCACTGGAATGTAGTGGTGTTCATGGGTAAAATGGAAATCAAGGCAGACTGATATTTAAACTGCTTCTAGGAAAATTATTGATGAAAATTATTACAAATTAGTTATTTGGAAATGCCATGAAATTAAAAAGATTATGCCTCAAATCTATGTATCCTAAATCTATGTATCCTAGTTGTCTCTTTCTCACAGTTTTATGTATGTCATTTCCATGCTTAATCCAAATGTTGGTTTTATTTCTAAATAAAATGTTTTATTTCTATTCTAGAAATAAACTCTTTTAACAAAGTTGAGAACCTCTCCACATACCACATCTTCCTGAAACTTCTGCAGACAGCTTCTGCCTTTTGTTACTCACCTGCCCATAAGGCTGGGGAGAGGAGAGAAAATTCCCCTGGGCTGGTATGTTGTGTGAGTTGAAGCAGAGCAGATCCCTGCACCTCCCTGTTTGCCAGTGAGGACATGGGGTGGGTGAGAGGGTTAAAATGGAAATAGTTCTGTAACCCAGTTTCTGTCAGACTGGGAAAGTCCTGCAGCCCTCACTCCTCAGCTACAGGTGTGTGGGTGGGGAGGGGAGGAGGTGCTTGCAGCTTGAATATAAAACTGAATATTAATTGAATTAATTGAATATAAAACTTGAATATTAAACTTCAGGGGTTAAAATCCAGAAGAGGTTGTTTCTTTGTATCTGCCAAAATCTGGAGACATCAGTGGCTCACCAGATTTATTTTTTTCCTGTTAGAGTGAGAGGCAAATTTCCCTGAGTCCTTGGCTTTTAGTCCCAGGAACTTCTTTCCCAGCTGAGGACTCTTGGTTTGGATGTCTGTGCTTCCTCTGCTTCCTCTGCTGGTCACTTGGAGCCAGAAACCTGGGAAGGTAGAAGTCAGTGATGCTCCCACTTCCCATGGCCTTGCAGTGCTTTGGGTTCCTTGTACTGGGTTGAGGTATTGTTACATCTCCCTGGATTGCACATTTTGTAGTATGGAGGCACTAGAGAATTTGAGACAACTCCATACAGAAGTTGAGCAATTATCTTCTTACTGATCAATGTATCCCTTGGAAAATTAATTCATGAGAGGGGAATGGGTAGAATAGGGAAAGACAAATGGTGAACTGTTTGCCATTGGTAACTGTTCCTCTCTTTGACTCTGGACACCAACATTGTAAGCATTGGTCTGTGTCAAGTGGATATCATGCTGCAGAAATTTAGGTCTTAAGCATCAGGGCCTGTGTCAGCATTACCTGGAGATGCCAATTACAAGATTTTTAGAAGTATGAGTTGAGGAGGGCAGCAGACACAGTGCTGCCACTTAAAGGCATAGCCAAGTGTAGCAGTAGCTGTGTGAGACTTTTTCTGATTTAGAAACATTTATACTCATGAATATTTCAGCTGTTCTTTTTATTCTTCCTTGCAAATCTAATAAGGAAAGAAAATAGATCAGTCTGGTGATGGAAACTGAAAAGCAGCTTGGTCTTAAGAAAACGAATTAAAATTTAAATCAGGATAAACTAAGGTGCTTGGTAAGGGTAAAGTAAATTTAGTGTCTCCCCAGATGGAAAAAAAAAAAAAGAAAAAAGCCCTGTGCTAGTGGTGGTAATATGTTAAGCTTACAGAGGGCACTGCCAATAAATTTCAATCAGATCTGAAAACCTCTCCAAAAATGAAGAGTTTTCTTCCTGTTCCTTGAGGCTTGAATGAGAAGATCCACAAAGGGAATATTGAGCATAAGATATGCCTGGAACCCCATAGCTGCCTGGCAGCACTTATGTAGCAACTGTAAGAAGAACCACTGGAGATATGTGGGGCTTTAAAGCAAAAATATGATACTGAATCATGGGCTTGTCCAAAGTAGAACACTGATAATCTGAAAATAAACCATTTGCCCTTAGTCTGCTGTGAAATGGTCATTCCCAAGCTGCATCATGAAGCAATGGTGATCTGTGTGACTATTGCAGTAAGATCTTCCAGGATAAATGAGTTGTTGCAATCTGTTTTATAGTGCCATGAGAAACAGATGTATAAAGAGGAGTGTATGAAAACATAAACTGAAAATGTCCAAGTGCATCAGATAGATGGAAGCAGCCAGGAGTCATGTTTTCTGCTTGCCTCTTTATATTTCAATAGCTGCTCTGCCCTTTTCTTGGATTCTGACACTTTTTTGTTTGCTGTTTAAGTGATTCTGCTCCTCCTTGCAATACTTTGGAAATCTCTGTAATTAAAATATTTTGGTGGCTTTCATTTCGTTCGTATCTGAATTTTAGTAATAGGGAAGTTTCTGGAGTTGAGAATTTAAAAAAAAAGCTGCTGATTTAGACAATAAAACCTTTTTGCCCACAGGATAATAAATTTCTTTTCAGAGCTTATTTTCACATTAAATTTTCTGCTTGAAATCTTTATTTCACTTGGTATTAGGAACAAGAAACACATTTTAACATTTATCTGTTTTGCATATTTTACTCATAAAGCCTGCTGCTGAGATAATCAACAGCCATTGAAAAACTACTGGTTCATGAAAATGAGTCCTCAGCCAGGACAAAATCAGCCATAAAGGCAAAAGGAGTAATGGAAGAGAGAAGGCTTTTAAAAATAACCTTCTGTCATTTATATAAATGCCTAATGTGAAAAATGCTGTTCCATTTATCTATTAATTCAGTACTATTATGTCAGCTTTAAAGCTGATTTTATTTTCCACAGCCTGATTGCATTCTCTGGTAGCCACTAATAGATAAGTTAAAAGAAACTACGTGTATAGAAATGTGGGGGGAAAAATCAAATCCTTGCAGACATAGGTCTAAATCTTATTTTTACAAGAAGAACAGGAGGTTGACTGCTTCTATGCAGGTGCTGAGCCTAGGAGAACAAAATAAAAAACATAAAATTGTGGCAGCAGGGGTAGAATGATGTACTTATTTACTGAAAAACTGTCATGTTCTGCTTCTTCATAAAGCTGCACATTTCAGGATGTGCAGCAATGATTCTCTGAGTGTCATCTCAGCTTTTAAACATCTTGCCATTTCATACAATTATCTTTTTTGAAGATGCCCAAACCCCAGGTAATTCTGGTGTGAGGGTATCAGGTGTGGTGGACATTGAGGATGAGAGTGGCACAGAATGTCCTCAGCTCCTTCTTCTCCTTCCTTTAGTGTTTTGCCATTTCTTTCCAACTTTCATAGAATCAAGAAGCAATGGAATGTGCACCTGGAATTCTTGTTCCAGTGGTTAACAAGGAAGAGCAGGTTCTGTTTGTCCTGAAGTAGCCATGTCATTTGCAGGATGCATTAATGACCTCTGATCAGAACTTCCAAATCCCATCACTTGAAGCCATGACTTTAACTGGATGACCTCCCTTACCTTTTGAACCTGCACTGGATAGTTTCTATTTCTGTTTAAATACAGCATTTATTATTCTAAGTCAAAGCCTTTAACTTTAGATAGAGTTGCTATGAAAGCACAAACTGTTTATTGAAATTACTGATAAGCTGTTTCATCTGTTCTAAAATCCTGGTATTTACCAAAGGTTAAATGCAGATCTGTCACTAGCAATGTTCCTAGAACCACAATACTTACACATTTCCTTTTCTGGTAGTTCAGATAAAGGGGAAGAGGTTAACGTAACCTGCTAAGGTTTCACAGTGAAATCAACAGCAGAACTGAGAAAATCAAACAGAGCAGTATTCAATCTATTAAGGATTCTCTCTTGTCACCATCTTATTCCTTTTGTTTCCCCTCAGAAACATAACCTTGAGCTTTTGTCTTGCTTGCCAAAAGAGCAGGGGTCTCTCTCCACAGCCACCTGACTGTTCTGAATAAGCTTTCCTATCCCTTGCTTTCCAAACTCCAAAATTCTGGTCTCATATTACAGGTTGCTTTGGAGGGGTTGGGGTGATTTCCCTACTGCACAGATACTTCATTAGCCCTAAATAATCTTTCAACTTTTTTGCATGGGGTTTTTTGGCCAGGAGGTCTCTGCTTTACAGGACTGATAGCTGTTACTGAATTTTGCATTCCTTAAGGAAAGAATTTGCAAAAAGTAGAGGGGGTGTGGGGAAACGAGCAAACAAAAGGAAGACAAAGCCTGAAAAAGATCTCCTTGTCACACTGACATGCCAGGGAGCTGTCAGTGAGGAATGGTACTTGGGTAGGGTACAGAATTTCTGTGCAGCAAAGATTGGACAACCTTGGCTATTGCTGTAGTAGGAAGTGTTCAGGGAAACAGGTAAAAAGTGGTCATTCTGTTTATCTCAGGCTACTTTTTCTATTTCCCTTCTTCATTATAAGGCAGTCTGACAGATGCTGAGGTTAATGAATTTTCATTTTAATTTGACCTTTTCCTTGGGCTCCTGACAGTTCCTTCTACACCAGAGGGACCTTTCTTTCCTAACTCACTTCATGTTCCAATAAGAAGTGGAGCAGCTGATGGAAAACTTCTTCATGAATAAGTGAACTCAGCTGGCACACAGCCAGAGCCTGTCAGAACTGCCTCCCTGAGTCCCAGGCTTGTGTTTTACTGTGATATGAGAGATTAAATTCATTAACCTCTCATAAAAAATATACCAATGCAAAAAATCCCACAGTATGCCAAATTCAGACCATTAGGAACCCCACGAGGTCAGTTTGTGCACAGGAATCCACAGTTCTTATTCCAGAAGTTAATAATAGATTCCTCATTTGGCTCCCATCCACTTCATTGATCTGGTAACTTGTTAGGTGCTTTTTCTTTCAGAATTAACAGAAATGTTATTAATCCAGATAGAACAGCTTGATAAAAAAAACATTTAAACATTGTGGAAATACAAGCACTTACGGTATAAAAAATTGTATTTCCTGATTACATTTTCTACATAGGAGCATTAGATTTTCTGTGGAGTATTGGATGGACAGAACATGGCATGTATTTTCCATAAAAATATAACACTTCCAAGAATTATCTCTGCACCAGTGATATCTTATTTTAGACAGAATTTACTATTTATAGAAGGGTATTAAGATGCTCCATTTGAGCAGATCCAAGTGCATGGAGATAGGAAAACACTGTGTTTAGTTCCAAGTTCAGGGTCCATTGCTCTTTGTGATGCCCATCAGCCACCATTCTCAGGCCCCTTGGCTGCTGTTGCAGAAAGCAGAGGGACATCAGTACAGAAATGAGAAAATTTGAGACTGCTGGAGCCCTCCCTGAGGCAGAAACCAGAACAGCCAGCAGAAAAGACACAAGACCAAGAGGATCCTGTACTGCTCCCCCCAGGCACCAGGCAGAGCTCAGCTCTTTCCAGGGAAGACTGACTGGAGAGAAGCCCATGCTTGGGGCAGCAGGTGAGCCCCCTCCTTGCCCATTTCACTTTCCAGGTGCTTGTCCTATGAGGCAAGGCTGAGGGAACTGTGCAGCCTTGGGAAAAGCAGGCTGAGAGGGGATCAGAAACATCTGAGGGGGGTGTCAGTCTCTTTTCAGTGGTGCCCAGGAGCAGGACAAGGAATAATGAGCTGAAGCCAGAACATGGGAAGTTCCACCTCACCAGGAGGTTGCTCACCAGGATTTCATTGTACCAAGAAGTATTTCTGACATTTTCAGCCAAGGTAAAAATTGGAACTTCTGACAGATGTTATCTTTGAACAAAGGCAAAGAAATGTAGGACAATGTAGGTTTTCAGGTTCTAAGGTGATTAAACACTACTGATGTGTAATTATTTTCCTGCCCACCCTTAGATGAATAGATACATTTTTCCTCCTCAGTGAGCACTGTTTTCTTCCCTGGTTTTCCATGGAAACGTGCCATCTCCACCATAAATTCATGTCTTCTGACACCCTTTTTTTCCTGTTAGTAGAGTTTATGGAATGCTGTTTACAACTGGCACATCCTAGTGTGTTGCATCATTGTATTTCAGTAAGTCCTTTGGCCACTGGTCCTGTTCCCAGGTCTCCTGACTCCCAGTCCTCCCCACCAAGTGACTGCAGTCTGCTCTGAGCAATTCTGCCTTCAGTCCCTGGAACAATGTAGGATGAGGTTACTGAGAGGGATGTTCCCTTGGGAGGGAAGACTGAATCAGCTATCTGAATGGAAAACATAAAAGTAGTGGATTTAGGGGAATGTTTTCCACAAGAATTAAGTGTAGCAGCATCACTAAAAAAAATAGGGGTTTAAAATGGAAAGTAAAGGGTGACCTTTTCCTTGCTGGACTTGTTTGAGAGAGGTGTGTTTCAAGCAGTAATCTCATTTGGATTTGGATTTTTTTTTCTTCTGCAAGAAATTGTCAGATAAATTGCCTTAAAAGATCAATAAAGAAACATAGTGGTAGAGAAATTATGTATAATGGCAGTTCTTGAGGTAATAAGAACAGAGCAATCAAAGCATGGAATCAGAAGTTATTGGCAGCATGATTTCTTTAAATTACTTTAAAAAAATACTTTAAAAAAAAAATGCTTGAGTGATTCCAGAATCACACTCAGAGAAGAAATGTTTTAACTAGAAATCCAGTTGCTCACTGTTTTCTGTGTGATTTTAGATCTCTGTTGTTGTCACAGTTTGGACACTTGTTCCATCATCTGACACCACCTGGGAGGGAGAATCAGGAAGAGGAAAGGGGACCATGGGTTGAAATAAAAGCAGATTTAATAGAATAATTATAATGAACCCCAATACTAATACAAGACAGAAAGTCAGACTCAGCTCCAGGTAGTAGCTGCAAGCTGTGCAGTTCTGGCAGCCTCTGGGAGGGACACTGCAGCCTCTCAAAACTGCAGTTTCTCTGAACAGAAAAAAAAAATAAATTAATTCTGTCCCAGCAAAACCCAGGGTAGTTGTCAATATAAATTAATGTTTTCTTTTGAAGGGATGGTTGTTAGAATATTAGGAGTTGGGCTATGCTTAGAGTTGACATCTTAGAGAAGCTTCCTTCAAGGAAAATGCAGGGCAGACATTTTTTGTTTTACAGATTTTGTCAAGCAACACAAAGATGATTTCTGAAACAGGAAGTTGCACCTGTCTCAAAAAAAGCAAGGTATGAAAATCATTAATTGCTGAGACATGTTTGGGCTCTGGTGTATCCAGCCTAGAGAATTCTTTGATCAGTAACTTGAGGTTTGTAGGGAGAGGGTTTCTGGGTGGCTTTGCTTTGGTTTGGCTTTTACTATTAGTTACAAAAAAGCAAGAAACTTTTTCCTAGCATTTTAACTGAAAAGCACCTGTTTGGTAAATAGAAATAAGGGTTCAGCTCTCTTCTACCTGCTGATGGTTCTTAGGTGCACGTGTGCTCTGCAGGTCACCTGGGGGATGTGGCTTCGTGTGCTCCAGTGGAACTGCCATAGGGGTTGTGATGAGTTTGAATTGAAGAGATTTTTGCTTTCTCTGGCACTAAATACCAGAGGTGATGCTGCATATTGCTTAAAGATAGTGAAATATAAAAATCAGACTTGTCCCCACTATCATAGTACTCGTGTACTTTCATGTACAAATACAAAATGTGGTTAATTTTTGTAGCTTTCTAGAAAATACAGTTTACCTGGAGCTTCCATCAGACCTGAAAAACAAATCTGCTCTCCACTCAGAATATCCTGGGGCATTATGTGGGCAGTGTGTTCTTCCCAGGGTTGACATGGATGTGTATATTATTCCAAATATGTTCATTTGCAGACAGGTCTTGCATCTGGGTTTTTTGTTGAGGGTCAAGTTGAAAATGAAAGGGGGTTGTTCCTGACCTCTCTGCTTTAAGTTCAGCTTTACTTTTACAATTTTTGCTCCTCCAGATTGCTTCAACTCTTGGATATAGCACTGATGGCAACACGTGCTGATGAAATCTGCCATACCCCCTGAATCTCTTTCCATGCACACTCTCAGAGGTATTAGGCAGTTCCAGATCATAGTGACAGGCATGACATTTCAGTTGGCTGCACAGAACACTTTCAGTCACTCTGTGGCTGACCCATGCTGGTGAATCCATACACAACAGTGCACACTGGGAGCTCTTAGTGCTAGGCACCAGGACACCAGCCCTCAGGACACCTGACATCCCAGCTGAAACAACAGTAAGCTCTTTCTTAAAGATCTCTTTGTCTGGACTCGTGTGTTAACTGCTTTTCTGTTTCTCTTTCTGCTCTTCCTGATTCTCCTAAACTTTTGCTTCCTTCACCTGCAGGACAACTTCTTGTGAGCTGAGTGCAGGGTGATCTCCTTAGGATTGCTTAGCAGGCCCCTGCACTGGTTTTTGCCCAGCTGAATGCTGAATTGCTGCTAATCCAGTGGTTCTTTGCAGCCCCTGAGCAGCTCCTGAACTAAACCAGATTCCCTGATGCCTCCAGTAACTGTCCCTGTGCCCAGGCAGTGGCTAGGGAGGGCTGTGCATGCCAGCAAATACATTATTGTGGATTTTTGGAGCTAAGACAAGCCTAGCCTTCCAGTGGCTGCTGAAAATCTCATTTTCAATTACTTGTACATTCAGCACTCTTTCTCCATAATAGAAGCTTATGTAAGCTTTCTGTTTCTGTCTAATTCTGGCTGTGGCATATGAATAACTTCTAATACTCCCTGATGGCAGTGGAATTACAAGTACAAGCTGCAGGGCATTTTCTTACTGAGATTTGCTAATGTCTGCAGCTGATGAAGGCTCAGTGGTCCAACTGATTGTTTCCTTCTTCTTATTCAGCCCTGCATGGTGAACTGACACTCAGCAGCTTGTCACTGATTACACTGGGTAAGAAGTAGAGTTCCTTTAGGAGCTGCTGTTAGCAAGAAGTGTACCTGGGCACTTGGTCTGTTCTTTTCAGATGATGTAATTTGGGAAGTGCTATCCAGGGAATGTTGGGTCAGCATTTCTTGAGTGATGTTAAGCAGATGGTGGCTGAGTGGTGCCAGAGGAACAATGTTAGGTGGAAAGGCATCATCCATAGGATCACTGGAATCATAGAATCATTAATGTTGGAAAAGACCTCTAAGATCATCAAGTCCAGCTGTAAACCCAACAGCACCATGCTCAATAGACTGTCCTGACATGCCCTGTCTACACATTTTTTGAACACTTCCAGGGCTGGTGACTCCACCATTTCCTTGGATGGACTCTTCCAATGCCTGACCACTCTTAGCAAAGAAAGTTTTCCCAATATCCAATCTAAACCTCCCCTGGTGCAACTTGAGGCCATCTCCTCTCATCCTAGCAGTAGTAACTTGGGGGAAGAGACCAACACCCACCTCACTGCACCCTCCTTCCAGGTGGTTATAAAGAGCCATTAGGTCTCCCCTGAGACTCCTTTTCTCCAGACTTACCAACCCCAGCTCCCTCAGATATTCCAGAGAAGACTTCTTCTCCATACTCCTCCCTAGAGTGAGGGACCAACAGAAGCATACTTGTCTCACATGAAGAGTTTCAAGGTCCAAGAGGTGTTAATGAATAATATTTTGATTTCTGTTAGCTTGCCTGCAGGTTCACAGAAGGACAGCAAGTTCTTGGACCTGGATCAATATCTTGAATATCACTGGCCACAACATTTCATGTGAACTCTGTCTGTGTTAGGACATTCTGACTTTCATTGTAAATGTCTCTAAGATGGTTGTTAAAGTATTTCACCTATTTATGGTGTTTTTGGAAGTCAAACTCTGTAACTTAATGTGTTCAGAAGAAGGCTCAGGAGGCATTACCCATTTCTTTATGACCTAAGGGGGATGCTTGCCCCCCAAACAGTGAGTGTGCCCCATGGCACTGGGATCTCTCAGTATTCTCTTGGCTGCCTGGGCAATGATTGCACAAGGCACTGATGCTTGACAGCTTTTCACCAACACTTCCATCTCTTCTGCTTCCAGGTGTGTTGGGTTTGGTTTTTTTTTTTTTAAATCCCAGGCATTAGGTGCCCTTTTTCCCCCCTTGCCTTTTAATGTCATAGAGACAGTGACAGATGCAGCAGTCACCTGGGGGCTGAGGACAAGTGGCAGAAGGTGGATGCCTAGGATTTAAGATAGATTCTGGACTGATTATGCTGAAGCATGAAGTTTAAGGGCCAAGGAAAGGGACAGAGTTCTACACCAGCATTTCCAGCCATCACTCCAAGTGGACTGCTCTCCTGTAGAGTGCTGGGATGCTGCTGCCTCTCAGCAATGTCCAGAGCTTTGCTTTGGTAGTTGGTGTTCCACTGTCTCAAGTTTTTTGGGCTGTTTCAAGAGGCACAGCCCCTCTTCCTAAGCAGAAGCCTGTAGTTAAATTCTTGATGATGTTTCTTTAGCAAATTTGACATTTTCTAGTATAAAAGTTCCCTGTACAGCATGTCTCTTGTCCATCTTCCTTTGGAACAAATACTGTCATAAGCACTGAGTCCCAAAAAGCAAAGCATATGAAGAAGGAGATCTCATATCTGGTAATATATGAAATGGAAGCTCAGGGAAGGATCAGGGAAGGGTTGTTCTATGAGTGACAATCCACTCTTACAATATTAGCCCAAGCTGGCTCCCAGGAACACTCAGTAATTTAACTGGGTTTTGTTTTGGTGGGTTTTTTGTGGGTTTTTTTTGTTTGTTTGTTGTTTTTTGTTTGGTTTTTTGTTTGTTTTTTTGTGTGTGAGGGGAAGAGGATTTGTGGTTTTTTGTTTCTTTCTTTTTTTTTTTTTTTTTTTTTTTTTTTTTTTNTCTTATACACATCTTTCACTGCTGGTGTACAGAACAGTGAAAATAGTCTTACTTCTGAATATTTTCCCTGGCTATTTTATGAAAAAAAATTACCAGTCCAAAAATGTGTAATCTGCATATCTTCAGATGAGAATATGGATGAGAAATCAGGGAAGTTCCCAAAGCAGAGCCACACCAATTAGATTTCAGTGTAATGGATGGATGAATATGCATGGGACACATATGCATAAAATCTATTAAATTTAACAGTTCTCTGAGACTCTTCCTTTTAAAATTTCCTGATGCTTGCCTGTTTAAAATCTGTTTGAAATCTCATTCCTGTTGAAAAACTCTTGATTTATTTTCTTTTTTGCAAGAAACCCATAATACTCATTTTTGTGTGTGATCTTATGAAAGAAAAACTTTAAAAATTTACCTTTTACATGATGGGAGGTGTAGACAGGTTTGGAAGGGCTTAATCAGAATCATCAGAGGGAAAGCATAATGTGTATAAAGTTATTTATAATCCAGTAAGATAACACAGAGGTTATTCTGTTGAGTGATTTAAGTGTGGATAGTGACCATAATGTCTTGCAAATTTGAGGCTGTAATAAAAAGTGTGGGGTTAGAGTGCTTTCCTACAAATTCCATGTGTGTTAGCAGTGCCTGCACAGACAGACTGATGGAGCAGAGTATTTATTTGCAGGAATGCCACCACACAAGGCATGCTGCAGCTCAGGGTTCAGAGCTGAACGTTTGGGTGTACCAAAACACTGTTTTAGGAGGTGAAGCTTGGGGAAATCCCTGGAGGACCACTGGTGAGAGCAGTGATCTTCTCTGAGGGATCCTCCTGCTCCCCCAGGAATTGGCAGAAGGGGACAACTCCTTGCCAGCATGCAAGGAGAAATGGCTCTCCAGCTCTCTGAAACCACCTCCTGCCCATCAGCTACAACAGCTGTTGGGTTAGTGAGTGTTACCAGAAGTTATTCAAGCAGTAATAACTCAAATGAGAGAGGCAAAGCACTAGTGCTCAGTGGAACCTCCATTTAAACACTGAGAAGAGGAAATAGCAGGAGACAGACCCCTCACAGGCATCTCTTACCCAGTGACATGCTGTAGCTACAGCAGAGGAGTTGTATTCATGCACCTTTGTCAGGGTGTAACACTGGGCAGACAATTAAACTGAAATACCAGCTGCTCTCTGTTAAACCCCCTCCCCTCCCTGGTAAAGAGAGAATAAGGGAGGGAGACTGATGGGTTGGGAACTAAACTACACAGCTTTAATGGTACAGTAATGATAAATAGGTAAAATTACTAAATCTATACAAATATACAGGAAAATTGGTACCAGGTTCCTCCCCCTCTCCCCCAATAACTCTCACATCACCACGGAGGCTGCAGGGCAGCCCTGGGACAGTCCAGGCTGGAATCCTGGAGTCAGGAGCAGTCAGGAGCTGGAGGCAGGAACACACAGATTCAGGCTGGAATGGATCAGGAGCACAGGCAGAGGAAGGGATGGAATCCTCCCAGGATGCTGAAGGATGCTGGAAGAGGTGAAGAAGGGTGAAGGGGTCTGACCCTGGTGATCCCTCAAATTTATCCCGAGTATGAGGTGTATGGGATGGAACACTCTGTGTGGTCAGTTCTGGTCATTTCTCTTGTCTGCTCCTCCCCAAAGGAGGGTCACAGGTGGGACCTCTTTACTCCTTTTCTCTTTCCAGAGCACAAGATGTTCCTCAGAGCTGAGCAGTGTCCAGCAGTAACTATAAACCCCCAGTGGGATCAGTCCCAGGAGCAGACACTGACTGAGACACTGGGTGGTAATTCCAGCAAGTGCAGCTGCTGACAAGAGACTGAGCTGAAAGCAAAAGTACAAGACAGAAAATCACCTTTATCCTGGCCCAGACCAGGACAACCTTCCATGACATCTGCCTGCAGGAGGGCACCCACCCTGGCTGAGGAACTGATGGGCTCATTCTGCCCACTCAGTGCATCAGATTGCTTCAACCAGTATCATCAGGGTGAGACTCCAGTGCATCTTCCTTTGGGATTTTGGTGCTGCCTCACCTGAAGTTGTGTTTCTGCATCTAAGTTGTGCCAGCTGGTGTCTGGTCCTCCAGGGTTCTTTTGAAGAATCTTGGCCAAAGTGATACAAAAAGTTTCCCTGTATGCAGTGATTCATCTGCCTGTACTTCATGCAGGTTTTCTTACTCATATTTTGATGTCATTTAATGAAGGCCTTTGTGACCTGCTTTTTGCAGAAAATAAAACTGTACTGAGCAGACAGACAGGAGGAGTCACCTCGACTGGCAGCAGCAGAAGTTGTCCATTTTATTTCAGTCAGGTTTTCCCATCACAACTAGTGACTAGTTCAAATTTACCTGTTGAGGGTTTTTTTGTTGGTTTTTTTTTTGTACATAAAACTGCATTTCTTTCAGATAATTAAAATACCATAACAGTTTTCACATTCCATTGCCTAATTAACAGCAATAAAGGCCACACTAAATCAGCATGAATCTGTAATTTCAGCACTAATCACACAAGTGTGAGTATCAGCATCATAATGAGATGCACAAATCTGGAGGTAATGAGGCTGTGGCTGTCTGGGAAATTAGAGCAAGTGCTGGCACAAATTGTACAGCAAGGTTTATTCCCATTGTACTCATTACAGACTTGCACGGGGAATTGTAAGCAACTCAAATGACTTTAATTTGTGAAATTCAGCCATGAACTTGACATCTGACCATGAAGTTGGGTTCCCCATCCCTTCCTCTGGGCAAACTGATGACAAGAACCTCCAGTGGCCTCAGATGTTTGTTTGGATGTGGAGGCTGACATTCCAACAAGGAGAGGCTGGCACTGAGCTGCTGGCAGCACTGACCATTCTGGGCACTGCTGGGTAGGACAGCCAGGCCCTCCACGGTGGGAAGGGGTTTCAGTGATGCCAAAGTTGAGAGTATGACAAATGAAAGCATCTGGGATGCAGGCAGTGACTGGCAGAAGGTATTCTCTATATCCTACCCAGTGTTCTAAGCCTCTCTGATTGAGGAACTTAAAAATATCAGTGATGAAGTGATGTGTGCTGATTCTATTCTGAGGCTGTTTAATAACCTTCTGGTTATTTGGAGGTTTATACATAGCTTGTGACAACATTGTGAGTCATGTTCACATTTTCTGCTGATAGCCAAGGATGACAGTGATCATCTTTGCACAGCAATAATTTAGAATTAATTAATATTCAGCACCTAAATACCATGCCTTAAACTTTCATTCTGAATTCTTCTGGACTGATCCATGGAGAATTTTCTGTAACATGCTCACAGAATCACTATTCATTGTATCTATATTCAGTGTTTTCATTGCATTAGCATTTCTAACCAAATATTTGATACCAAATCTACCATCACCATCAAAAGGATTGTTCACAAGGGCTTGAATGAATTCTGTTTATCAGCAATGTGAGTTGTAAAGGTACCACTGAGGTGAATGATTTTCTTTAATCTTAAGCACCATGATAACCATTTTGCAGGAAGAATGCTGACAGTTCCACCATGGCTAAGAGTTTATTCTCCTTCATTAGACAGAGGTTGGTACTTGCAAGTCTCTTCTTATATCAGGAGTTAATAGCTAAAAAAGTTTTTCAAACCCCCATGGATTCCTCCTCTTTAGTCATACTGAATGCAGTGTTACTTTTTATATTAACCCAGTGGAGTGTTCCATCCCACACACATCACACCTGGGTATAAAGCTGAGGGATCCTGAGGGTCAAGTTCTTCCTCCATGGCCAAAATCCTGGGAGGATTCCATCTATCCATCTGCCTTTGATCCCAACCCCTGCCAGCCTGAATCTGTGTGTTCCTGCCCCTGACTGCTGCTGATTCCAGGACTCCAGCCTGGGACTTCTCCAGGGCTGCCCTGCAGGCTCAGGGGTGATGTGGGTGTTACTGGGGGGATGGGATGAGGAATATGGCATCACTTCTGTATATATTGAATAATTGTCCTTTTCATCATGAGTGTTTCATTACAGCTGATAGTTTAGTTTCCAACCTGTAAGTCTCTCCCCTAACTCTTCTTTCCCTGTCATGGAGGGGGATTAACAGAGAGCAGCTGGTATTTCTGTCCCTTGCTGGCCCAGCATTCAGCCATGGCCTGAGCCCTTTTAGTTCTGTGCATTAAAGGCAGACAGGAGCATTTTAAAACCTGCAGGGTTACACCAAGTTGCCTCTGAATCCCAGCTGGACCCAGTCAGTACTCTGCAGATGGTCTGTGTCCTTACCACTGGATGGGATTTAGCTGTGAAAACTGAAAACATCCTCATGCCAGCATCCCAGAGCTTCACCTGGCACTAACAGGTAGGTAAGTATGGTCTTCCATGAGACTTGCTGACTGCTACTTGAAAAGAAAATTTCCTCTGCTTACTTTCCTGTTTGGCAAAACTTGCTCTTAAGAAATCACAGAAAGTTAGGGGTTGGAAGGGACCTCAAAAGATCACCTAGTCCAACCCCCCTGCCCGAGCAGGGGAAGTCAAGAAATTTGACTTAAAAATTGAATCTTGACAAAGCCATGATTCTGACACACCCCATAAAGCTGCCTGTTCTCTCTCAAGATGCCACCGAGGAATCACAGAATGTTAGGGGCTGGAGGGGACCTCAAAGGATCATTGAGTCCAACCCCATGCCATCTCTCAGGACCCTTGGTTTTAGGTTTCCATTCCTTGGTGGTAGAGGATTTTGGAAGTCACAAAGCTCTGAGAGTTTTTGCCCTGAAAGTGCAGGTGATAGAGCCCAAACATCCAGTGGCTGTGTTCTCCTCTGCTCTTACCCACAGTCCTGGAGGCACACCAGCCATTTCCTCTTGATGCTGTCTGAGAAGAAAACCTTCTAATGGAAGTTATGCCTTTTTCTCATTTCTTGTTCTCCCTCAGATTTCCCCACAAAACAATCAGTTATTTTCTGAATGCAGCCTTGTTTTCTACTGTGACCTTTTCTTTGGCTTTATGAATGCTCAGTTGACCATCATATTTCTTCAGAATTTATTTATTATTTGAGTCTCAGAACTGATGGGCTCTAGTCAGGACCTGAGACTGCTTTTTTTTAAATTTTTTTTTTAAGCTTTGCATCTCTCTGAATATTAGGGATACTTCCAAGGACTAGAAGCAAAGCACAGGGGGAAAGGAACTTAAGGCTATGTTTTATCTTAACATTTATTTTGCATACTGCTTTAAATTCTTTTCTGCAACATATTTTCTTGAGTTATTTTGGGTGCTGATTGGTTGGAATATCCTAAAAAGCTGTCAAGAAGTGCCCTGTCACATTGGTACCACGTATGGGATGAATTCTGTTCAGCCACCATAGCAGCTTCTGGGAGCTTCAAGAGTTTTTGATGCCTCAGACATGGAATTGAGATCCAAGAATGTAAATTATCCCAAATCTCAGGGAAGCAGGAGTGTAGGCAATGTTCTCTTCCCAAGTTCTGATTCAGGGTTTCAATGCAGAATTCATATTGTAAGGCTCTTCATAAATTTGTACACTGCATTGGTGGAATTCTAGGAAAATATTGGAAAAGAGAGTATGGGAAAGCAGCAACTCAGTACTGAGAAATGATTTTTTTTATTTAAAATGTTAAGGGGCAGTGCTAACCATAAATCTAATTACTGCATCTTTTCATCCTCTTCTCTTGGTCCTTCTCTGCAAGCAGCCTTAAAAGATGCCTTTTTGAAAGATAAGAAATATTGGAAAACTCTTGAAAACTGGCTACTTATATTTGCTGGTAGAATTTATCTAATGTAAGACGTGTAAGAGTTTAAAGCAGTAATATGAATTGCAGCTGACCCAGTTTTTTATGACTTGATAAGCTCACCCTGGCTTCAAAAGCACTCAGCCTTTCATACCATGAACTCTTTTTCTGAAAGGTGATTATCCTGTTGAACTGTGATTAAAACTCTGTTTTTTTGCTCCTGACTCAGGAGACTGTAGCCATAATAGCAGCTGAAGATCCATGCCATGTGTCTGTACTCCATTATTTCACTTCCAGCATTGATCCACACTTCCTGGGTGTTCCAGATCTCTGCTCCAGACCTGTTGTGATCATCTCACCCAAAATCCAGGGCAGAGAGAAGAGGCCCCAAGAGACAAATTGTCCTAACTGCAGTGTTGCTGTTCAACAAGCAAAGATAATGTGTTGATGGGTTTCAGAGTGAAATATTTGTGCATTGGGTTAAGATCAGAGCAAAATGGAATCTGCTGTGGGTAACATTGGCTCCAGCATTCCAGTGTTAGGAATGAGCATCCCTGGTTTTTTTAGATCCCTGGTTTTGTGTGTGTGAATGTTTTGCTTCAGCAGCAGGGCAACTGGGAGGTCTCCAGGGATTTGGTGCTGGAGGTGCTCCCCTTGGATTCAGCTTGAAGAGATCCCCAGAGTTCCCAGGGGGGGTGGTACTGCTGGGCAACCAGAAACCCCAGGGAGGAGAGCTGCAGGAATACCTCCTCCTGAGCAGGACCTGAGCAGAAAGGGAAAGAAAGAGAAAGAAAAAGGGAAAGAAAGAAAAAGGAAGAGAAAGGAAAAAAAAAGAGAGAAAAAAGGAAAGAAAAAGAGAAAGGGAAAGAAAGAGAGAAAAAGGGAAAGAAAAAAGGAAAGAGAAAGAGAAAGAGAAAGAGAAAGAGAAAGAGAAAGAGAAAGAGAAAGAGAAAGAGAAAGAGAAAGAGAGAGAAAGAAAGAAAGAAAAAGAAAGAAAGAGAAAGAAAGAAAGAAGAGAAAGAGAAAGAAAGAAAGAAAAGAAAGAGAAAGAAAGAAAAAGAAAGAAAGAAAGAAAGAGAAAGAGGGAAAGAAAGAAAAGGGGAGAGAAGAAGGGAAAGAAAGAAAAGGGGAAAGAAAAAGGGAAAGAAAGAAAAGGGGAAAGAAAAAGAGAAAGGGAAAGAAAGAAGGGAAAGAAAGAGAAGAAGGGAAAGAAAGAAAAAAAGGGAAAGAAAGAAAAAGGGAAAGAAAAAAGGAGAGAAAAAAAGGGAAAGAAAAAGGGAAAGAAAGGAAGGGAAAGAAAAAGGGAAAAAGAAAGGGAAAGAAAGTAAAAGGGAAAGAAAAAGGGAAAGAAAGAAAGGGAAAGAAAAAAGGAAAGAAAAAAGGAAAGAAAAAGAGGGAAAGAAAGAGAAAGGGAAAGAAAGAAAAAGGAAGAGAAACGGGGAAAAAAGAGAGAAAGGGAAAGGGAAAGAAAGAGAAAGGGAAAGGGAAAGAAAGGAAAAGACAGAAAGGAGAAGAAAGGAAGGAGGAGAAACAGCTGCAATCCAGGTTTAAAGAAACCCGTTGTAGCAGTCCCTAGTCAGCCCCCCAAAGCACTGCCTTTTTGAGGGCACTACTTATCAAACCAAACCACTGGAAAGGCTTTTACTTTTTTCTTTTTTTTTTTTTTAAATTTTCCGCGCATTTAAAAAATATTCTTCTGACTGAAATTCTAACCTGAGAGAGTGTTTCTCTTGGGAACTGTTAAGAGGTAAAACAGACTGTGTTATCACATAGTACAAAGCTGCAATAAAAATCTCCTGTGAAAAAACCAGCAGACAGGTGGTGTTGGGGCATAGATGCTGCTGTATACATAGGAAGAATCATAAGTATCACTGACAGCAGCTGCTGCAGCAATTACCCATTAATTGGTTTTTATTGATGATCTGCAATAGCTAATAAACTTTTAACAGGCTATGAAATCCCTCCTGGATCAATCTTGCTATTAACAGACTGGATCATAACCAGTACTTATTAACTCTATCATTGATGTTTGGGAAGGGAAGGAATAAGTGGACTGGATGTCAAATGGAAAAATGGAGATGTCATCCCAACTAAACTGACATTATTTATTGATTAATTATTTATACTTTGCCTCAGCAGATGAAGCAGTCTGTTTGAACAGCAGGGTTTGGGGACATCTTTTTATGCTTTCCATGCTGTGAGGACAAGATGAGGCTTCCAGGCATGGAGTTAGAGGTGTCAGAGGATGGGGCAGGGGTGTGTTCCACGTGACACAAAACTGGCTTCAGGGGAAACCCTGTTCAGGGCTTAAATAGCTTCAGGAGCTACTTGTCTGCTACAACATCAGATTTGCTCAGTGTTATTTTTCTCAACCAAAATGGTTATTTAGTGTTATACTCTGGCATTTTGGTGGTTTAGGATGAATAAACAGAAGACTAACAGGGAGATACTTAAGGACTAAGAAGTATGAAGTAAAATGTTGACAAATTTGGTATTTCTTAAAGTTTCCAAATACCAGACACATAGCAGAGAACTCAGGAAGATTTTAAGCAGTCTGGGTGCTATGGGCTAAATTCTCAGGCATACCTAGAATTCTGAGGGACTAACTGTGAATTCTTGGGACAGTTTTACTGAATTTCCAAACAGTGTCAATGTTAATAATTTACCTGGTATGTACATCCAGTTCTGCAACTAATTTTACTTAAGTCATGCCCTTGTTCTAAGCATGAAGAGCACTTACCAAAGTGTAGCATAAGCCCCCTATGTTAAGAGTTCAAGCATTAAATTCTTGAACAGAAATGTAGGTTTATGTGTAATGTCTGATGTCTCTAATGCAGAAATATCCTGGAGGGATTCCCTGTTTCTTCCTTACTGATACAGTAATTTCTACTGGAAATTTTCACCTGAAATTACGGATTATTTCAGAGTATTTTTGTAAATATTTATTTGAATGCTTTATAAATACTAGTTACAGTCTGCAGCTGTTTGGAGTGGCACTGAAAATATTTGTAGGTATAGGAAGCAGAGAAAACACTCCCAGTGATCAGCATCTGAAAGACACTTCCCCTGACAAACCCCCATTTACTGATGAGAAATATTGCACCAAGGAGGAATCACACCCACAGCTGCCCCAGCAAAAACTTCATTTAGGTTACAGGTATTGCCAGAATTACCTCTGGTTTCTTGACAGCGAGTTAATTGAAGGTATAAATAAAAAAAAAGCCACTCTATTAAGAAAAGTTGGGGCTGAAATCTGTTGGTACAACCAGTTCTGTGCAGGGAGGAACAGAACTGATGGAGACTGTAGTTGACTCAATGAAGTGTTGGCTTCAGTTACCTTCAGCAGAGCTCTTCCTTCTTCCAAGGTCACTTGGAACAGTGTAAATTCAAACCAGTAAAGTGTTTAAAATTACACTTGGTGGTAATTACGGTTTGGTCTGCTGAGAAGTCAAGTACTTAACCCTTCTCATGTGATCTGTAACTTAGTCTTTTATCTGGTCCATGTGTTCCAAGAAATGCTGGAATGAGTGGTGAGATGGAGTAAAAGAAAAATATATCTGTAACAGTCTGGTCTGGTGAAGCAGAGTGAGCACACAGCTCAGACAACCTTGTGAGATAAGTGGAGATGTTTATTTACCACCTGCAGCAGTTCTAGTTAATGTAAACACTGATGGCAGTGTTGTGGTGCTTCCTATGGGATTTCACAGGAAGATTATCCTTCTGAAGTTTACAACTTACCTGGGAAACTCCTTGCAGGAGCTGGACACAAAAAGCTCAGGCAGGCAATGGGGTGCTGGTTCTGGTGCTGGATCTGCAGATCTTGGAGTTCCTCAGCATCCCTGAGCTCAGAGCTTTGCTGGCTCTGGTGCTGTCAGGGCTGTCGTGCTCTTTGCCTCCCTGATGGTTTCCTTGGAGGCAGATTCCTGCTTCTTCCCCAGTAATGGACTGGGCCTGGGACTGGCTTCTTTGGGTGCCCAGATGAGCATGGATCCTGCAGTCTCACTCTTCACCCTCCCTGAGCTCCTGTGGTACCGTTTTCATTTTGCAGTTTTTCTTATCAGCTGTTTGTGGTACAGGAAAAACAAACCAGGAAATACCCCCCTGAGACTTGCTAATGGGTTGAAGGAAACAAACACTCCTGGCTTTAGCTAAAACAAGAAACTTAAAGAGGGCAAAGTAATAAATGTTTTTGTACCTCATGACTTGACTTTCCTCAGAAAGTAGTAGTTGAAGTTAGTGTCAGAGCCTCTCTTCTGCCTAGAAAAAAAAGAAAAAAAAAGGTCCATTTGCTATTTTCTCCCCAAAGAGCCCTTGTGTAACCCCTTCTTTCATGTCTGTGTCTCTCTCCCAGGCATCCTTGTCTGGGGATCAAAGGCCATTCCTGTATTTAGAGCCTCTTGGCATTTAAACATAAAGTGATTTTTGCCTTGTGTGGTGAGCCCTTCTCCAGGGTTGCTTCCCCCCCTGTAGTGCTCAGTCAGAGGGAATGGGCACTGATAGGGAACTGGAGAGTCCTGAGCCCATAAATGATGCAACATTTTCATAACACTGAGGAAAATTCATCATTTATTGACATCCTGTGAACTGTCAGAGGTAGCTGATGGAACTGCATCTTCAAGAAGGGAAATTTAAAATGCTCATTGAGGGATGCACTCTCTGACCTGTACTGCAGAAGTCATGAGGAAAGGTTCTGAAGTTCATGGGGACAGGACACGGATGGAATGGCAAAGCACAGGCCTGGTAATGCAGGTGGGAACTGTATGGTATCTGCAGAGCATGGGTGTGAAAAAGCAAATAAAGACATCTCTGCTTCTTCCTTTCACAAAATGAAGTTTGTCACTGCAAAGCCTCTGGAATCCGTTTCTGTTTCAGTCAATTTCATCATGAGGAGATGGGCTGCATGCCTCATCATTTCAAAATCACTATTAAACAGCAAAAATGTCCTTAAAAAAGCAGGGAAGAAACATGAGACACACTGGGTTGCCCAACTTTTGGTGGTTTTCATTTGGATTATATTTTTAAATCCTATTTCTCTACGTTGAAAATTGCCCTTTTCTATGTTTGCTTGATTAACTATTTGTTCTTGTTCTCACTTGCACAAAATGACAAATGGCTTCAGAACTCCGGGGGTTTATTTACTGAAGTGAGAAGGAGGAGATGAACTGCACTGAAATCTTTCAGTTTTGCAGATAAGACAGCTCAAGTCTCTTAATTTTTCTATTTCTCTCTACACTGTGCACTCTGCACAGGTTAGATAGGAATGATGCAAAAATTGTTACTCCCAGTGACATTTAGGAGGTAGTATCATTAGAGTGGTATTAGCCTAAAATATTAGAAAAGCTGGAAAAGCTGACAAACCCTAGTGCAGATTCCTTTCTGGTTTTGCCCATTTTACTCCAGTTAACTGATCCAGGCACTGGTGTCAGTCCTGTAGGTGTGCTTGCATTTTGGAGGAATGACAAAGTGGATTTATATCATGGGATGCTGGTTACTTTGGGGTGTTTAAATGTCTGCCATTTAATTCATCAGCTTGGGATTTGTCATATTTTATGGTTTTGTGTTTGGGGTTTTGCACATGGTGTGTTTGCTGCTGCTCTGTCCCACCAGCTGGTTCTGGTGTTACTGTTTTCTTTTCAATGAAGCAGAGAAGTTCAAAGAATTGTACCAAACCTGCTTATTTATCAGCTGCCACTAATTTGGCACTGACTTGTCAGAGGGAGGTTTTGGTGGCCCCCAGTCTCTTTGGTAGCACTCAGAATGGGAGAAGTGCAAAAAATAGCAGATCATGAGGAAATACAGGTCAAGCCTGCCTGCAGCTGACTGTAACAGTGGTTTTAAATAATAATGTTATCAGTGATCTTAAACTCCAGGTATTAACAGGCTTTAATATTGGAAAAAAATATGTTTAATGACTTGTGTTACAGAAGCCATATGTAAATGACACAGAAGGGTTTGCTCTCTTTTTAAGGTCCTTTTCAAGTGTTTTCAGCATATCTGCATGGTGTTTCCAAAAACCAAACCCTCTACCAAATGTCAGCCCCCTTGGTCCTTTCAATATATTGCCCTATCAAGCTGATTGTATCACTGAGGCTGCTGCAATCCACATCAAGAGCCTGGCTCTGGTTCTGATGTTTTGCAAAATGCTGTGAAGTTAAGGTGCTCACTGACATGTCCCTTTGAATCTGTCGTGTCTCCTGGCAAGGTTTATGCACCGAATCAGCAATTGCTGGAATACCAGTCAGTATCTCATCTCCTCTTTTCTAATTCCTCCCCAGCCCACAAACTGTTCTGCTGACTGACAGGTTCTGCTTCTGCTTGTTCCCACCTGGAGATTAAACCATGACTGATGGAACTGTGCCCCAGAGTTTTTCATTTCCTGGGTGTCCCCCTCATCTGCTGCAATGGCATTTACTTGCCCTGTGGGAAAAGAAAATGGAAATAGGTGCTCAAGCCAAGCCAGGTTTTCCATTCACCTGACTGCAGTGTGTATGGGCAAAGTAATACAAATGATTTCTGGCTTATTATTTATTTCTGAGTTCAAAGGGATGTATGGCAGACATCCCTGTGGCACTGGCTGGAGATTGGTCAGAGCCCTCTTAAATCTGACCCTTAGCTGAGTGGTGCTCTATAATTTGTTAAATTAAAACATACTTGATAGATACCATAGGCTTCCAAGCACCAGTACTGCATTCAGAAGACTTTATAAAGTGAATGAAACAGTTGATCACTTGCAGTTCATGTTTCTCTTGTCCTTTCTTAAAATTTTCTAATCATCTGTTTGACATCTTCACAATTTTTGAGTGCCAAGTTGATGCTAAGAAAGGACCACCTATAAAAATGTCCTGGTCTGGGCAAAAAACCAGCAAGGTCATTTTTCTGGGTGGTAACAGCTTATCCAGAACCAATACTTCACTTTTCTCGTAGTTATTATTTTGTCTTTATTAGCATCAAATTTTGGTTGCCATTTTACTGCCAGATACATCATTGCTGTGAACTAATGCAGCTTGTTTCATGCAAGTTTGGATTTAATTAGCTCTGAATTTTTCCATACCAGCAAATTTTGCAGCCTTGGAAATTGCTCCTTTCTCAGGTTTCTGTGCATATAGATTGAACAGCAAAGTCCATAATAATATTATTTATGAAATGCTGTAGCTTGCTTCCTTCTGATATGGAACCAACCACTTCTTCTTGCCAGATAAAAAGGCCATGTCCACCAATTTGATAAAAATTCTTATGCAGTGCAGAACTGTGGATTCCTTGTGCTGTCTTCTTTCCATCTTGAGCTGGTTTGCCATCAGAAAAAGCCAAGGTTTCTGAGATGGCAGAAATCCAAAAAATTATGGCAGAAGTTCATATAACAGTGAGGCATCAGTATGCCCACAGGACTTGAGTCTGCCTTCCTGCTGCCCTTAGGAGGAGATCATAAAATCACAGAAAGGTTTGGGTTGGAAGGGACCTTAAAGCTCCCCCATTCCCAACCCCCTGCATGCCCAGGGACACCTCCCACCAGCCCAGGGTGCTCCAAGCCCCATCCAACCTGACCTGAGACACTGCCAGGGATGGGGCAGCCACAGCTTCCCTGGGCAGCCTGGGACAGGGGCTCAGCACCCTCAAATTAAAGAGATTCCAACCTCAATCTCCCCTCTTCCAGTTTTAACCCATTTCCCTTGTCCTCTCCCTCCCCCCCATGCACAAAGCCCTCCCCCAGCTTTCTTGTAGCCCCTTCAGATATTGGGAGGTTGCTCTGAGCTCCCCTGGGAGCCTCCTCTTCTCCAGGCTGAACAACCCCAATCCCTCAGCCTGGCTTCCCAGGGAGGTGCTCAGCCCTCTGAGCATTGGAGTGGCTCCTCTGGACACCTTCCAGGAGCTCTGTGTCCTTCTGCTGTTGGGTTCTCCAGAACTGGACACAGAACTCCAGGTGGGGTCTGACAGGAGCAGAGCAGAGGGGGGGAAAGGAAACTTCTAATATCCTTGTGTCAGAAGTTTTTTTATCCACTCCTCTGAGCTTTAGCCTGCTGGGTTGTAGACAGTCCAGTGGCCTATGAGGAAGAAAAGAAAGGGTTTGATTTTGCTGTGATGACTTCAGTACAAATCAGCCCCTTTCAGGTGAAACCTGGGGCTGGGTGGTTCAGCTTCCCAAAGCTGCCTGTGAAGCTGACCTGGTGTGGAAGCTTTTTGGTGTGCCTTTCCCTCCTCCCACAATTCTCTTTGAGAGGAGCTGTGACCCTGTGGTTTGTGGACCTTCTTTTGCAATGAGAATCCTGAGCTGTGGATTCCACCAGTATTTTGTGAACTGGAAAGATCTGCTGGGGAAAAAAATGTGTTGGGTTCTCCAGAACTGGACACAGAGCTCCAGCTGGGGTATGATATACACCAGCATCCTTTGGTCACACAGGTTACTCTCCTTATGCTGTTGTTGCCTTCCAGTTCTGTCCTTTCACTTGCTCACAATTAAATCTCCACACCATGCTCTGCTCCTCTTTGCCTGAGGATGGAAAATGAAAAGGAAGATTTGTAGGCTGGCAAGGCCATGCATGCCAGTTCTTTGTGGGTAGCATGGGTGTCCCTGACCCTGGAAGTGCTCAGATCTCACAAAATGCTTTTGCAGCTCTTCCTGCACGTGAGAAACTTGGAAGAAGAGTGGCCACCAGTTGTGGGTTTCCATACTCTGTTGATCCCTCTGTAGGCTGCAGATAAATGTGTGACTGGAAACTTCCTGAGTTTGAGACAACTTCACTCCTCTTCAGTCTCAGTGTTGCAGAAGGGCATGAGCACAATCAGGCAATCTTCAAATTAAGGAATTTTTTCATCAGTGAATAATGCATAACCCCAGCTCTTACTGCTACCAACACTCCATGTTGTTTTGTAATGAAATATGTATTTCTTCCACATTTGAAAACTCTTAGGTACATTCACTTTGTGAGGAGTGCAAAATTTATGACCTTCTTAATTATTAATTACAATGGGGTTTTTTAAGTTTTTAAGTATATTTAAATGACATGACAGATGACCACCCAGCCACTTACCAACCCTCAGAATAAATTATTGTAGATTTGGAACTCTTAAGGTCTGAGCCTTCTCTTTTCCTGGTCACATTAGGTATTGTCAGGGTTTAACACTGTCCTGGCAATTAAACCCAATAACAGATTTATCTATTAATCCCCCTCTCCTCCCTGATAAGGAAAGGAGAGAGAATAAGGGAAAGAGACTGATGGGTTGGAAACTAAACTACACAGCTTTAATGAAACAGTAATGATAAATAGGAAAAATTACTAAATCTATACAAATATACAGGAAAATTGGTACCAGGTTCCTCCCCCTCTCCCCCAATAACTCTCACATCACCACGGAGGCTGCAGGGCAGCCCTGGGACAGTCCAGGCTGGAATCCTGGAGTCAGCAGCAGTCAGGAGCTGGAGGCAGGAACACACAGATTCA
Source organism: Florisuga fusca (assembly GCA_038090715.1). Taxonomy (NCBI): domain Eukaryota; kingdom Metazoa; phylum Chordata; class Aves; order Apodiformes; family Trochilidae; genus Florisuga; species Florisuga fusca. The sequence goes on from JAAWXA010000066.1 coordinate 448,193, forward strand.
GGCTGGAATGGATCAGGAGCACAGGCAGAGGAAGGGATGGAATCCTACCAGGATGCTGAAGCACACAGGGAACAGGTGAAGGAAGGGCAGGAAGGGGCAGGAAGGGAGCAGAAAGGTGTTTGACCCTGGTGATCCCTCCAATTTATCCTGAGTCTGAGGTGTATGGGATGGAATACTCTGTGTGGTCAGTTCTGGCATCTCTCTTGTCTGTTCCTCCCCAGAGGAGGGGTTCAGGTGGGACCTCTTTACTCCTTCTGCAGGGTAAAATGTTCCTCAGAGCTGAGCAGTGCCCTTGGCTCTGCACACCAGGCTCTGGCAGTAACTAGAAACCCCCAGTGGGATCAGTCCCAGGAGCAGACACTGTCTGAGAAACTTGCTGTTAATTCCAGCAAGTGCAGCTGCTGACAAGAGACTGAGCTGAAAGCAAAAGTACAAACCAGAAAATCACCTTTACCCTGGCCCAGAGCAGGACAATCAGGTGTGCATGACTGTATGTGTCCCTGTGGCTGTATGTGTACATGGAGTACACAAGTTACCACTTCCTACAGCAGAAAATCCTGGCCCTGGTGAAGTCAGTGGGAGCTGAGTGTTGTCCTCCATGGAGCCAAGCTATTACTTACCCTTAATTTTAGGATTTTTGAGATCTCCTGCCCATTTCCCCACACGATGGCTGGAGTGATGCTCAGCTGGGTGTGTGGCCCAAACCTTTATCCTGGCCCAAACCAGGACAGGTATGAGCTCTGGAGTCTGCAGTCCTTCAGGCCAAGCTGTGCACAGCATTTGGGCACTTTGTTCTTACTGAAGCCTCCTGTAGCAAAGGATCTGAGGTGAAACCTGTGAAAATGTTTGAGGCTCTGTGCTTCAGCAGGTGCAGGGCTGTGCTCAATGTGTTGGAGGATCAGAGCCAACATTCAGGGTTTGTGTCACTGTGCCATGTCCAAATCAGAGCTGGGAGCATTCAGTGTGTTCCTCAGGTTTACATATCTCTACCTGTGCAATCAGGATTTTATTTCTGTATTTTGACAATGAGGATTTTTATCTTTGTAATTGATGGGGGGAAACAGAAATTTACATTTGAGAAAAAACAGTGATCATCATTTATCAGATCTGAATTGTTACATCCAAGTGATAAAAACTGATCCATGCTCAAGGATCAGCTCCTCCATGCCCAGGACCAATTCTTTCCCCTGCTCCCTCTCCCCACCCCTAGTGTTGTGGCCAGTTCTGGAGTTCCCAACAGAAGGACACAGAGCTCCTGGAATGTGTCCAGGACTTGGTAACTTCTTACCTCCCACTTCCCCTCTGTGATGAGACATTCTTTTGGGAGAGACAATGAAAATTATCTGGAATAACGTAAATAAATTTCAAGACTCTCTATAATTTTCTGATAGCTGTCATAAATTATATTTTCTAGCCATCTGCTAATGCTGTTGCAACATTTCTGAAGAAATATCTATACTTCTTGTCATCTTTAAGTGCTGTCCTTGTAGGGAGAAGTCACTGTTCCATTACACAAAATCCCCCCAGTTGCTGCCTCTCTTGGTACTGTTTTCTCTGGTTTCACTTACAGCATTATCCCAGACTCCTGCCTTTTGGAGGAAGGATTTGTTTCCCAACAGCCTGTCCCAATCAGCAGCCTTCCCACCCCTGTCTCAAGTGCTTGAGGTTTGTGCATCATCCTGAGGTGGGAAATGCTGGCACAGTTTGATGGTGTTAAGAAGACAGGTTGGAAAGTGGGGGTGCAGTTCCAAACTCTTCTGCCATAAAGGAGAATCTGCAATACCTGCCAGTCAAGTTCATTTCATTTTGCTGCTGGAGGAACTGGTTGGTTCCTTCCCTATTGAAAATAATTTGTGTCGAATAATTAGTGCTGCTTAATTGTATTTTAGTGCAGAAGAGGCAAATAATTAAAGAGCTTCTTGCAGTTGCTGTGGGGCCAGAAAGGGTCAGAAACTACTTGTAATTGGAATATATTTAGTGAATGTTAATTATTAGGTCTAATCATCTAACTGCCTCCTCATTCCACAGGATTCAAAAAAGGTTCCAGCACATTTGAATTGCTGTTGCTTCTTTTTTTTTTCCCCATTGTCTCATCAGAAACCTATCACATAGATGTTGTATTCTCCACATAGACAAATGGCCCAATAAATTCTGTCCTGGCCTTTTCAGTGTCTTTCTCTCTATTCTGGCTGTCACTCATGTCTTGCTGCAGGTTCTTTTGGTTTTCCTCCCAGTGTGGCATGGAAATTTTTTTAGCACTTGATTGAAGACAAGAATCCTCATAATCTACAAACAAGAGCCTTTGAGGGAAAGAAAAGGTTAGTCCCAATGTAATATTTGGGATTTCAGTTCAACAGGTGCCAAAATCAGGAAAACTGCTTCAGCTGATCCCAGATATGGAATCAGAGCTTATTGAAAAGCCATGAATCTACTTTTTTTTTTTTTTTTCCGTGGTCTGAGGAGGTAAATTTTGTGTTTCCTCAGGCCTTCTGGATTTGCTGAGTCCAGAACCCATCATCCAGCAGTGATAGTTCTTTCCAGAAAGGGAAAACTGCCCCATCCTGGAGGGCAGAGGCTGAGCTGGAGCTCTGTAGGGGTGCAGGAGCTCTCGTGTGGGTTACACTGGGGTGGAAGCAGTGCTGAGGTTTATTGCTGCAATGGAAATGGGGACAGGGACAGATGGCAGTCCTGCACCTGATGGAAAATTAACCACAAGTAAAATCATCCCCAGCAAAACCTTTGCTCATCCCAGACCTGGTCACCAAGGCTTCAGAGGCTGCAGCTGGAGCTTGTTGGTGGAACCCAAGCTCTGTGCCCCATCTTATCCATGTTCCTGCATCCTATGGCAGGCCCATCAATTCCTCTTCATCTTCTCTTTTGCCATCATCCTCTATTTATGTTTTCTGTACATAACAAGATTATTTGTATCTCCTCTCCTGTAGCAGGAGCTTGTGAGAAGGAGGGAGGGGGGGCACAGGGAGTTCCAGCTGGCACCTCTGCCATGTGGTTTTCAAATAGTTCTTTTGCAATGAAAAAGATTCTTTTATTTACCTCTGCTTGCCTTGAGGTAGAAAAGTTCACTTATTTGTGGCAGTGAACCCATTCAGTACCTTACCACCCTTAATTCAATGCAATTAGTTTTTTTAGTTAATTAGAATCTTTTCTTAGACCTTTGGAGAAAAGTGATATTCACAGGCAAAATCAGAAGAAAAAAGGAAATTACAGCCTTCCCCCCCCCAACAGTTGTTTCCAAGTGGGTTGTTAAAAAAATTGTTTCTTCATTCCACTTTTTATCTGTCTCCCTCTATGCTTTTAGGAACTGAAGCCTTGCAGGAGTTTTTTGCCTTTTAATTTTGCTTTGGGCTTTTTGGATTCACCTTCTGCTACATGCACATCAAAGTGTTCATCAGGTTTAACTTCTTTAGATTTACAATTAGTAAGTGTTTAAGGGACATTGTTCTGCTATTAATTACCAAGCAGTGATTACTCTGTGTGTTGGATGACTTGTGCAGGGGGTGCAAAGTGATAGTATTTTGAAAGGGCTGTTGGAGTTTAATTTATTTGCATGTGGAACCACCTCAGATACACAAACACCATATCTTTGGCACTGTACCAGGAGAAATCATGATAGCTGCAAAAAAAAACCCTTCTATGATTAAAGCACAGCACAAAGTGTTTCTTTCCTCACTTCTCCAGATGAGAACAAATCTTTGGCATGTACACAGATCACTCATATGCTGTCAGTGTAATTCCCCTTTACAGTCTTCCTCTAAATCAACCATTTCTTCAGCAAACCAAAAATCCTTTGTGTGCAGAGTGCTGTGTGCCTGGTAGAGGGCTAAAGCTCTGATTAATGTGAAAATTGTTATTTAAATTATTTAAAGATTAAAAAAAATTATATGCATACCTGCTAGAGGTAAAATAGCATTCAATTTTGAAATTTCCAGTTAATTTACAGGGGGAAAAAAAGGTACTGGGCATAATTTTGTCTCTTAATTTGCACTCCAAGTATTGCCATTGAAGTCACAGGTTTTTTTTAAGTTACTTCAAGTCAATAGATGCATACTGCTTTTAGCTTTAGAATTTAGTCTTAACCTTAAGAAGTCTTAGCACAGGTGTGTTTGTTCAGCAGAAGTTAAACATAAAAATGTACAAGTATTTGTTGTATTTACACATATGGAAGACATTCTGCTGATTTTGATGCTGAAAAAGTAGCAGGCTTTTCCTTTAAACCCTGCCACATGAATATGTATTAGTTAAACTAAATAGCAAGAGGTTTAAAATCTGTCTTCTCAAATATTTGCTTAACTGATGAAGATAGTTTCTCCACTCTCAATGGACAAAATGTAATTTATTACTTCATAGCTTGTCTCCAACAAAAGTCAGGCCAGAAATGGAGGAATTACATGCCATGGGGATTATTCTAAGACACCCTAAAAATGTACTAACCCCCTGGGATTTGCATTATTTATGAGAGATTAATAGCCATTTGCATTAATTTGTCACCATTCCATCTTTTTGAAGGAAAAAAAAAAAAAAAGGGCTGAAATTCTTAGAGTATTTCTAGTGAAGTTAATCCAAACCAGATCTATGTAACTGTGACTAAATCATGGGCATTTCAGAGGAGAAAAAACCCTTACCGAGTATAAAAAAATAACTCAGAAGCCAAGCAGAAACGTTCTTTGTTCTTCACTTAGAGATCTGTAGGGTCCTGGTTTTGAAACAGACTTTTTTAAGATCATCAAGCCCAACTGGAAACCCCTGGAAACCCTCCAGGGATGGGGATTCACCACCTCCTGGGGCAGCCTGAGCCAGTGCCTGACAACCCTTTCAGTAAAGGAATTTTCCTAATACCCAAAATCCCAAAAGATGGAAAGGAATATATCATCCATAGCTTCACAGGACACTGGAGCCTTGTAGAGTTTCCTCACCTACATTTTCCTTTTGTGAAGTTGCCTCCTTTAGGTACAATCCCCCCAGGCAGGGGTAGAAATCAGGATTTCTTTCGTATCAAGGCAAAACTATCTGCTGGATGGCACTTGATAAATTTATTACTGCACACCTATAACTACTTCATGCCAAAAAAAGCTATCCCCGAGTCATAAATTTTTAATCTATATAGAAAGCATTTGGTGTTCAGGTCTTCAGAGGTTGAACTGGAGACATGACAGTTGATAATTTGAGGATCTGGAAAAACTTTGAAACGTTTTTCTGCTTTGGGAGAGCCAGGTTGAAATCCCAACATTTAATTGACATGACAGTTAAGTCAGAATTGGAACAAAAGAACCTTGAAATTTTTCAAAAACTCCGTGTGTGAGTACAGAAGTCCTATTTTAGTCAGATTTACCTCAGGTGTGAGAGCAAAACTTGCTGTGTTGGGGTCTTTGCTACCTCTCCAAGTCAGGGAACACTGCAGTATGATCCCATTTAGGAACATAACCTGAAAGAGGTTTTAAAGGCATCTAAAGGCATTAGCTTGAACAGACCATGGGTAAGATTTATCAGTAAATCAGCACAGTAAAATACTTAAAGGTTAAGGAGCTCTGCAATTTCATGGCTTCTTTTAGATGGTGACACAACTGCTTTTAGGGAACTGAGTTGTTTTGGTAAGGAATTACTTAAATACTGCTACTTTAATTAAAGTTTTGCATTTTGCAAGTCTTTACAACATCCTTTCCAAGTGCACAGGAATAGGCACAAGTCACTAGTGCATATTCCATCCCTGTTGGTCACAGCAGCATTGAACAACTGCAGCCCCAGGGCTCTGATAGCTGGTGGCATGGCAGTGTCCCCAGTGAAGGAAATAATCCCATCAATGTCTTTGTTGGGCTGATGTTAAAGAGCATTCCCAAAGGCATTTGGTTGGATGCACTCAGCAGGATGCTTGGGAACTCCAGGTTATCTGCACAAGGCAGTGGTGGATGCTCCCTTCTTGCTTCAGGGGACTTTTCATCCTATGATTTAAGAATGAGGAATGTCTGTCATGCTGAAGTGTGGGGTTTTGAAGCAGATCTGAGGGATACAGATATTCCCACTGCTGTGCAACAACTGGAGGATCACTTCTGGGGTTTAGCAGTCTGTATCAAGTTTGCTGCCATAGCTCATTTACACGGCCAAGTGCCGGGTCCTGCACTTTGGCCACAACAACCCCATGGGGAGCTCCAGGCTGGGCACAGAGTGGCTGGAGAGCAGCCAGACAGAGAGGGACCTGGGGGTTTGGATTGACAGGAAGCTGAACATGAGCCAGCAGTGTGCCCAGGTGGCCAAGAAGGCCAATGGCATCCTGGCCTGGATCAGGACCAGCGTGGCCAGCAGGTCCAAGGAGGTGATTCTGCCCCTGGACTCAGCCCTGGTGAGGCCACACCTCGAGTCCTGTGTCCAGTTCTGGGCCCCTCAGGTCAGGAAGGAGATTGAGGTGCTGGAGCAGGTCCAAAGGAGGGCAACCAGGCTGGTGAAGGGACTGGAGCACAGATCCTATGAGGAGAGGCTGAGGGAGCTGGGGCTGTTCAGCCTGGAGAAGAGGAGGCTCAGGGGAGACCTCATCACTCTCTACAACTCCCTGAAAGGAGGTTGGAGCCAGGGGGGGGTTGGTCTCTTTTCCCAGGCACCTCTCAGCAAGACAAGAGGACACGGTCTCAAGTTGTGCCAGGGGAGGTTTAGGTTGGATATTAGAAAGAATTTCTTTACAGAGAGGGTGATCAGACATTGGAATGGGCTGCCCAGGGAAGTGGTGGATTCTCCGTCCCTGGAGATATTTAAAAAGAGACTGGATGTGGCACTCAGTGCCATGGGCTGGGAACCGCAGCGGGAGTGGATCAAGGGTTGGACTTGATGATCTCTGAGGTCCCTTCCAACCCAGACAATTCTATGATTCTATGATTCTATGTTTTACTGAAGGCTGTGGGCCGTGGGGCCAGGCAGAGACAGAGGTATTGGGACTGGTGGGCTTGGCATGACTCGGGAGGGCTTTTTCCATGGGTGTGTGCTGAGAGGACAAGGGGCAATGGCTTCAGGTTGGAAGAAGGAACAAATTCTTTCCTGTGAGGGAGGTGAGACACTGGCATGGGTTGCCCAGGGAGGTTGTGGCTGCTTTATCTTCAAAGGGTTTTGTTTTGTATGTTTTTCAGTATGACCCTGCTGGTTCCTGAAGCAAACCTGGAGAGAAAACAAGCATCAGTTTTCATCATGTTGGGAAGTAGTTTTAAGGCTGCATCTTGTATCAGACTCTAGTAAACCACATTACTGGGTGAGCTGGAGCAGAAATGTAACTTTTATTTTGCATTATCTAGAAAGGACCTGTGCTTCTGCCATTGCATGATGATCAGCTCTTAAGAATTTTTTAGCACCTGTGTTTCTTCTGCAAAGGATGCAGTAATGTCAGTGTGGTGGTTTGACCCTGACTGAGGCAAGATCACCTCTTGGCTTCCAGACAGTGAATATTTTCAGTTCTCCTTTAGGCATATTCAGAAGCCTGGCAGAACTTTGAAGTATTTCTGAATTCTGGAAAGGTAACACTGTTGTGACTGAGCTGCTTCTCTTCCACATGGCAGGTGCTTCTGATGTAACTTCATGTATTTATCATTTTGAAAGCACCATTATTTGTTTATATTATCCATCAATCCATTTAACCCTTCCTTTACTGCTTCTAGCACCTGTTGGACATTCATATGCAAAAATCATTGCTGATGAGCTGATTGCTATCCTGGATGAAGGTGGTAACTTCCTCAGTGTGGTAGGACTGAGTGATGCTGTCACTGCTCAGAGGAAATTCTGCCCTTGCTCTGTGGCATCTCCTGGCATCATCATTGAAGCAGCATTGGTAGGCTGAGGCTTGTCCTGAAAAGAGGAATATTTTCACAGTGCAGTTAACCATGACTCTCTTGAGGCATCTAGGAAGATTTCAGACCTCCACATTCTGTCCTGGGTTTTTTTTGTTCTCTTTTGTTTTGTTTTTTTCCACATATACCACAAACCAGGTTACAAATTCTATGCAGAGAGAGAAAAGCAAAGAAACCCCAGGGATGTATCTGTAGAGAGGTCTAATGAGGACAAGTGATTTTTGTTTTTTAAGAGTAAGGAAACAAGATATCTGTGGTTTTCTCTTTTTTCAGAATATCAAAGTTTTACACCCTGAAAGAAAGTTAGGTGCTTTATTGACAGGCTTTTCTTTCTGAGTATTCTCCTTCATATATTTTTGCCCTAATACTTTTGTGACTAGAGTTAGTAAAAATGGGATATTCTACTTTGTCTGAGCATCATAATGAATAGCTGAAACTTTACATTGATTTTTAAATAAAGTACAAAATTAAAACAGTTTTCAGATGTTATGATGTGACACAGTGGTATAATAATCACTGCTGCTGACACATCTGCTTACTTTGTTGAAAGAGTCTTTTCATCAGAGAGGTGACAATATTAACCCTAATTTGTACAATTTTCCAGGCATGCAGATGTTAAATATCTCACAAAATACCACTTGGCTTTTGACCAGCCCTGTTAGGATCAACTACATCGTGTTGGGACAGTCAGAGTTGAGCTGCCCCTTCCCTGCACAGGACAAACAGTCTGTGTTGGAGGGTTCAGTACAGATTTTTTTTTAGGGGTGATGGTTGTGAATGTGTCCTGGTTTTATATTAATTTGCCATCCCTGTGTTTTGTGTTGGTGATGGAGAATGGTATGAATGTGGTTAGAAAATCAGAGAGAGTGGAGGATCAACTTCATATCAACTTTTAAATTAAGAGATTATTTCTATTAGACTGGGGTTTTGGTTTTTTGGTTGTGGTTTTGTTTTTTTTCCTATTTAAATTTAACTTAAAACTGGAGGGGGAAAGTTTCTTTCTTAAAAGCAAGCACATATGGAGAGATCTGTCTGGTATAATTCATAACTGAAACGAGTCAGAAAAAATGTTAATGTTGAGGTGACCCATTTGCTAATCTGAGAGAGAATATTGTTAGCCCAGGAGCATGCCTGCCTCTGACTAATTCTGTGCTGAATATCAAGGAGAACATCAGATTTTTGTTGAGGAGTCACTTTTTTTTTAAAGTGTGTCAAAGGCAATCAAGACCAACTGCAGGTTTGTTGTTATTAAAGGCTTCCAATCATCCAATATATGGAGTTCATTAACAAAAAAAAAATTTTTTTTTAATTCCTTTGCCTCTGGAACCTGCAGCCTCTGTCTCACAGTCAAACTAAACTTTATTTTTTTTGTTCATATGACTAAACAGAGTATTTCCTTGAGCTAGTCCCTAACAGTGTGCTTTCTTCATTCACTTCTCTTGTGCCTTTTTGTTTCTGTGAGCTTGCCTGAGTCCTGATTCCTGTCCAGCACAGTAAACTGCTCTGCCATGAACTTGTTGTCTGCCTGACAGGAGGGTGCCCTTTGGCCAGAGCCCAAAGAGAAGTCTAAATAATACAGCAGGCTTTGAAAGGCAATGAACTCATTCTTTCAAGCCAGCAAAAGCTGCCAAAACCAAATAATGACCTGTCATGTGTTAGATTGGATAAATCAGAAAGAAAAAAAAAAATCTATGTCTAACTGAACAAATACAAGGAAAAAGATTGCCTGGTACTTTAGTTAGAAGGCTTAGACTTGGCAATGGTAAAGAGCAATAAAGATTTCTGATAGAAAACATGCAAAGTTGATGGGTATGAACAAAAAGCAAGTTAGTAAATGGTTGTTATCATAAATAATTTGCATTGGAAAAACGTTCTCCTTTTGTAGCCCCAGGTGGATGGCAAAACAGAAGAGCAAAACACTAAAAATCTATATTCTTAAAAAATAAAATGGTGCTGCTGAAAAGCAGTGTGTTAGTGAAGGTAAACAGATATGCACATCTTCTGCCTCAATCGAGTTATGTCTCTATTGGCTGAGAAACATTTATTGGCTTAGAAATAAACAACTTGTTTTCCTTAAGGAGATTTTCATTATGTTCCCCTCAAATCTGTCAGCTTGAGTCAAAACCCTCAGTATATAAAAATTCACAACTTCTGCCTTGTGTGTGATTACTTCAGCTCTTTGATCAATATCTATGTTACTTTGTTTTGGGTTTTTTTTTCTATATAGAGCTATCATTTTGGTTATATTGAGAAAAGTTAGCATGCACTGGAGCACTTGGAGCTGTACTGGCAGCTCCCCAGGGCAATTTGCCTCTTTCTTTGGAAATCTGTGAAGTTAGCAGCAGGGGCACCATGAACACATCAGTCTCTGTGCACAGAACTGCTGGAATGCTGCTGCTTTCTGCTGCAGCCAGGGTGAGGCTCTGCAGGTTTGAATGCAGGTTGTTTCCCTGAGGGAAGGGCCAGAAGGAGGATCAGAGCATCCTTCTGAGCAGCTGAACCTTGTCTGCTGTGCCTGCAGAGCCCTGACAGGACAGCAACACTTGGCTGCCTCTCTGCAGCTCTGTCCCCTGGAGCATTGCTGTTCCTGAACTGCTGTCAGAATGCTGAACAAAGTGTAGGGCCCAGAATAATGGTGGAAATGTTGCTGAGGTTCTGCTTGTTCTCCTTGGGGTGGTGGCTTGGCTTGTGCATCCTGGCAGAAGGTCAGTAGGTTTGTGTGGGGCTGGGGGGGGAATCACCAAAAAGCGTCACCTGCCAATCTCTGCTGAAGTGTTTGGAAGAAATCAGTGAGGAAGGACCATAAAAAACTTCCAGAAAGCAACACACCCACAGGGAAAAGACTCTGTTGGAAACCTCTTGATATTCAAAGACTTAAAATACTGTTACTGCCTTTTAAAACTGTCAGCAAGCATGCAGGAGCAACATGGAGAGAAGATTAATGGGGAAAGATGACACTTGCTTATGGATCTTTGCTTTCTAGGTTGCTATTTGAATACTTTAACTAAGACACCCCCCAAGTAACCAAAGTGAACAAATTGCTGTGTCTCAGCAAACTGTATTTGGATTTAAGTTGTCTCACATTAAATAATCTAAAGATCTCAACAGAACTCTGTGAATAATGTGCCCTGCAGAAGCAATAAATAAGGCTCTTAGAGTGTGCTCCCCACTCAAATGCATAAATCCTCAGAGTAAAAAGTGTTTTAATGTTCGTGTGTTCTTTTATTCTCTAGAAGATACATAGCAGCTGTCTTTTTCTTGGAGAACCTATTTGCTTTTGAAATTACTTGTGGGATTCTTGTTCATAAAATCTGGGTTCTTTAACCTGCAAGAAAGGGATATAGGGTGGTATACAACTTCACCACCTCTTCAAGTTGGAAGTTTATGCTTTAATATTGCAAATATGGTGTTATTGGGTGTTGAATGGTGAGAGGAGAGGAATAGAAAGGTGCTTGAGTGGTCCTGATGGGAGCAGTGTGGTGCAGGGTGACTTCATTGATCAGTCTGCCACCAGCCTTTATTGCTGCAGCTGTGGGATGCTCTCCACATCTGTAACACACACAGATAACACGATGCTCTAAGTGACTCTGCAGCTTGGCTTGCCATGAATTCATGCATGCTCACAAAAATACTTTAAAGGCTAATACCTGAAGACTGTTAAATTTCAAAGCATCTCTGTGAGAACTGGGGGGAAAAGATGAAGTGTTAGGGAAGAGCATCAAAATGGTTGGAATCCTGAGCAGTGGTTTCCTTTTCACTGAAGCTTGTTTGCTGAAGAGCAGCTCAGGACTAGTAAAGCAAAGCATCTGAGAATTAAAAAAAATTAACCTTCATAAATGAATCCTGTTCTAAAAATTATCTCCGAGCCCACGTGTTTTCCTACAATGTGTTTTTATTGTATTTGTTTTTAAACAAAAGAAAACAAAATTATTTTATTCCGACAATGTCTTCCTGTATGTATTTTTTTGTTGTGAATTTTTTTGTTGTTGTCCTGTATGTGTTTTTTTGTTGCATTAGAGGCTTGTTTCTTTATATTCTGGATGAAAAGTATTATCCATAAAGACAAACAAGTTCTTCAGGGAGATTATAGCTTGTGGCTTTTACCTGATCATCTGCCAGTGCCATACTATTTTAATTTTTGGCAGAGGAGTGTCTTGGAAAAGGAACACCAGCCATAAATCCTGGGGCTCCTTCCCTGCTACCAAACCCAGCACTGCATCCACCCAGAACATCTTTGTCTCCAGAGCTGTAACATTTTGGTTCTGTGTTCTCTCCTGGCATCACTAAGCCACCCTTCTGGAATGGGGCGAGGTGTTAGGAGGCTGTCCATAAATTTGAAATATACAAAACTCTTTGCATCTTTGCAACTTAGAATTTTGTGTCTCTGAAAAAGGGTCAAACAGGATCCAAGGCTGGACTTGTGTTGTTTGAAGATGTCAAGTTCAGGGCCATGTGTGTTTGGAGGAAGAGTGCAGCAGCTCTCACCATGCACTTGCTTATGTAGTTATTTAAACAGGATTTAAATAGACTCATGCTCTTTTGAATTAAATACAAAATGAAAATATTTTCTGAAACTGCTAGCAGTAGACAACAATTTACCAGCATATGACTGAGCAAAAGAGAGAAGATGCTCCCTGCAGTGCTGAATATTGGCCTTTAGAATAATACTGGAGAAGAGAATAAATCTTTTTCAAGCTGTCAAATGCAAACTTTTTTTCTTTCTTGAAGTATGTAGTCAAGTGGAATTTCAGCTCTGGTAGAGTCAGGATAGTGACCTGTGGCAATTCATTGTAACATCTTTTACATAAGAAAGGGAAATCTTTTATTTGAAAATAAGATCATTTCAGATTTCCCCAAGCAAATCCTATCAGGAGCAGAAAAAAAAAGAGATGGATTTTCCAAAAGGATCAAAATAATGTAAATGCTCCTATGTGGCCATGTTTGCTGGGATTTGTGGAGCCATGATAATGGGACTTGGAATGCAAATTCCTGATACAGTCCCTCAAAAAAAAAAAAGAACCATGGTGCTTGGTAAACCTCCTAATGTTTAGTCAGGAAAGGTGTCAACAGAGTTAAATTCAGCTTTCCTGCTGGCCAAAGATGCAGGTTCATAAGATGTGGAAGAAACAGAGGAACATGTGATAGAATCTCCTGCTGTTTCTGTGTCAACTGATGAATGTACCTCATTGCTTCCAAAAAAAGCCTAAAAAATGTGAACGTGGCAAATTGTGACTGAGCAATATCTTCTGTCAGTGTAAAGAGATTATTTTTTCAACACCTAAACATGCTAGAACTGCTTTTTTTCAGCTGTTTCTGCAGTGTGGTTTCCTAGCTGCTTAACTCAGGATCTATGGTTTTAATTTGCAGGTATGTTGAGACACTGAAGGAGCACAAACCAAAAATTGTCTGGGATGAACAAATGGCTGAGCACTACTTTGAATACAAAAAGTGAGTTCAGTTTATGACCTTGCCATGCTGCTAATATCTGGGGGGATGGCCCTGTACACAAGGAATGAGCAGTGAACTGCAGTGTGCAGCTGAATGCAGCAAATGGGAATTCTGTGTGTCATCTGTGTGTCAGCACTGAACTGCAGCACAACAGAGTGCTCCAGGCAAGAGAGAAATCAGAGCATGCTTAATGGAATGACCTAAGCTAAAACAATCTTTAGAAGTTTGCTGAGTAAAGATTTTAATGTTTCCTATCAGTTATCTGCTGGATGTCAGTGGATCAGAGGCTCTGGGGTGAGTGCTCTGAGCTGTTGGATGATCAGCAACAAACTGGCCAAAAAGAGTTCTGAAAAAAAAAATCTGTGGTGCAAGAGGCTGGTTTTAGAATCTTAGTGATGGCACTGGTTAAGCAACAGACCCCACTACACAGAATGGGCTGTAAAATGTAATGAGAATGTTACCCAGTGACTTCCAGAGAAAGTTCTTTACAGAACTGAGAGCATGAAGGGAAGGGGTAATAACTTTCTTTGTCTTCCCTTTTTCACCATGAACTGACAAGAAGATTCCTGATGCAAGGAGAGAAACATTTAAAACATGTTGGTATTTTTTTAAAAGCAATTTGCTATTAAGCCTCAGTGATAATTTGCTATTTTTGTATGCACATATACAAAAATATGGTAAAATTGTACAAAAAACCCCTACTTATTTCAATAAAACTGTCTTTTGGATGCTTCTCATTGCTTTAGTAATATGAGGAGGCATCACTGAAAGCAAGAGCAAAACACATTTTAGTGTGCTTTAAGAAAAAAGTCACAACTATTTTGTTATTTCCAAAAAACCTTTTTGATTTAAATATTTTTAAATAATTTTTTTTTTTTTTTTTTTTTTTTTTTTTTTTTTTTTTTACATATTCCTCATCAGAAAAAAAAAATAACCAGTTGCTCTGCAGTGTTTTAATTTATTTTCTGTTTGTATGGAAGGGCTGGGACCTGCCTTCCCTCTTTGGTATCCTGTTGCACAGTCACTTTGTGCCAAACAATTCCAAGGGTTTCATGTTAATGAAAGACTAAATCAGAAGCTTTTTACTGATCTTATTGCACAGTCCAATTGCAGACACAGTGACTGATGGAGGAAAAGTTGCTCTCCAATAGTAAATCCCAGGGCTGTGCTGGGGTTGCTGGAATCAGTTCCTGAGAGGCTCCTGGCAAAGGGACTGTGTGGGAAAGGGACAGCTTGGTCACCACCACTTGTCTCCATCCACAGGATCACCCAGCTCTTGAAGTATTTTTGTCTGCCATTGAAAATAAAGTACATTCTGCAACGAGGGATGTTTGCATCCTTTGATACTGAAGTCATTTGCAACACTAAACTTGAGGCTGATAGTCTGTTAGGACTTTATTGTTTTCAGAAGTACTATTCAGCAAACTCACTGATGTATACACACCCCTTGGATATATAGTAGAAATTTTTCCATTTAAAATTATGGCACCTACTGAGTGTTGATGCTGGGTAACTGAAAAAAAAAAATGGCAGAGTATTATTCTGAGCTAGGTTATTTTTAAAGTCAAAAGAGTAAGATTTGGGCCAGAGTTTGCAGCACTATAAAAGAATATCAGATGTAACTTTTATTGATAGCTGCAAATTAAAGAAATGAAATTATCTGAGAGTTAGTACCCATTTCTTTTGTCACTAGGAATTTTTTATGGGTAGACTAGTACACACACCCCTGTCCATACATTGATGTTCCAAGGAGAGGCAAGGCCAATATGAAAAAAATGATGGAAAAGATGGGAAAAAAGCAGTGAGTGAAAACCCATGCTACATCACTGCCATTTGAGAGCCAGTCCCTGGGGACTCTTGTCTGTGGGATTTCTGCAAGAAGCTTCAGTGCATGAAGCAGACTGGGTGTGAGGATGGCTCTGAGCTCCTGGTGCTGTGCTCAGCCAGCTCCAGGGAGGGTTATTTACAGGAATTCTTCACCAGGTACCTCTGTGCTTTGCACAGGCTCAGCTGCATTGGAAGGGGATGGCAGCCAGGCCTGAAAGGTGCCTCCCTGGAAAGCATCTCACTTCAGAGGATCAGAGAACCACTGGGAAGGGACCTCAGGGATCCATCCCCTGCTCCAACCCTCCTCATGTTATTGTTTATCTGAGCTGTCCCAGCACCCATCGAGCTGAGACTTCAGACTTCCCAAAGTGGGGGAATCCACCCCTTCCCCTGGGAGACCATTCCAATCTCTGACTGTCCTCAGAGGGAAAAATTTTCTTTGTGTCCAATGGGAATCTGCCCAGGAGCACCTTGTGCCCATTGCCCCTTGTCCTGTCCATGGGACTCCTTGGAAATCCGGAGTCTCCCTCTGCTTTGCAGCCCCTTGAAGTACTGAACATGGTCAGAAGGTTTCCCCTTCTCCAAGCTGAACGGCCCCAGTTTCTCAGCCTCTCCTTGTCTGCTCCACTCCTCTGATCATCCTTGTGGCTCTTCTCTGGACCCTCTCCAGCCTCCTCACATCCTTTTTGTACAGCAGGGACCAAAACTGGAGACAAAACTCCAGGTGTGGTCTGGCAAGCAGGGAGCAGAAGGGGAGGATGAGTTCTGTGTCTCTGCTGGTGATGCCCTGGGTGCAGCCCAGCACCCTCCTGGCTGCCTTTGCTGCTGTTGCTAATATTCCCAGGAGAAAGGCCATGAGCTCTTTGTGCAGAAGGAGGTTAATTTTATGAGGAGAGAGGACTTGCTTTCATCTGCCTTAGCAAGCTGCTTGTTACTGCATCTTCTGCAGGTGAAAGGAAGGCCCTGGATGCAATCTCCTGAGCCCAGGGTGAAGCACACGGGGCCCAACAAAGTAACTTGCTTAATTTTTAAGTTCTTTGTCAATGTTGATCCCGGGTTGTTAAATTTTTGCCGTTGTTAATCTCAAAGTGGACATGAAGGTTTGCACCAACAAGGGCAGGCTGGGAGCCCTGGCAGAAGGGGTTGTGGTGCTGAGGCACTGGTGCTGGGATCAAGTTCTGCATCTCCCTGTGCTGTCCCCAAACTCGTGTGTTAGTGGCTCAGCCTGGTGGTGCTGGATGGCTGGGGAGGGAAGGGGAAAAGGGAAAAAAAGGGAAAGGGAAAGGAAAGGAAAGGAAAAGGAAAAGGAAAAGGAAAAGGAAAAGGAAAAGGAAAAGGAAAAGGAAAAGGAAGAGAGAAGGCACAGCCCTCTGCACAATCACCAGAGATTTCTGGGACATGATGGACTTTCAAGGTCGTAGTGTTTTGTGGGGTCGTATTGTTGAGTGACTTTATCCCGTGGTAATTATGAGGTGGTGGGTTGAAAAGTTCCCTTTTACACTGTGGAGGATGCTTCACCCCTGTGGCTTTTTCCAGGAGAAATTAAAACAATTCTGACTGAACAAAGCAGAGAGAAAATCCAAGTGTATGATAGAAGCAGATTACCTTTGTTCTCTCTGTTATCTCAGAATGAACAGTGGTTAATTCATTTCAGGTTCCTGCCTGTAAAGCATCTCACTTCAGAGGATCAGAGGAAAAATTTTCCTCTTGTGTCCAATGGGAATCTGCCCAGGAGCACCTTGTGCCCATTGCCCCTTGTCCTGTCCATGGGACTCCTTGGAAATCCGGAGTCTCCCTCTGCTTTGCAGCCCCTTGAAGTACTGAACATGGGCAGAAGGTTTCCCCTCAGCCTTCAAACTAGAAATCTTTAAGCACAGCTGATGATTTTCATGTGGCAGGCAGAGAGTAGCTATTACAAATAGTTACAAAATTCTGTTGTCTCTGAGTGCTTGTCCCAGTGCTCTTTATGGGTAAATGTGTGTTTATGGAATTTGGAAGATGTCAGAAGTAATGCTTGTTTGGTCTTCCCATGCATGCTGTATTTCCTCCTAGCCTGCTTGGTCAAATGGTGCTGCAAGACCACTTCTAACTCATCCTTCTCATTATTAAGGGTTTAAAATGCAGCCTTGGTATCCCTGCCCAGTGTAGCTTGCTCTGTCTGCATATTTTATACTGCTGGAATTTAATTTAACCTAAAAACAGTTATTTGGGGAAATCTTTTGCAGATTGCCTGTGTCACCTAAATGTCTTCATCTTTTCCAGGTGCCCAGTTAGTAGGCACATCTCTCTGACTGTCTGCTATTCATATTCCAGTTGCACCAAGCTATCTCAGTGTGTTTACTGAGATCTAGCATCAAACCCTCTCTGCTGGGAAATCTCTCCCTGTGTCCTCTCTTCACACTCTTTGCCTTTTCACCTCTTTTAAGAAGTGGCCTCCTTAAAGGTCACTAGGGTGCTACAAAGAAGGAGAGTGTGCTCTGTTCTTCAGATGGTTTGGAAGTCCTTACCCACAAACCTTTCAAGGATTCCTTTAGCTAACCAGGGATGTGTGTTCCTGTGCCTGTGGCATTCTGCAGTTGCTCTGCAAAGACTCCTGGAGCAGGACTCTGCACAGCCATGGTTGGAACTTCCTAACTCTCCAGTTGCTAAAGTTGTCCAAGTCCAAGTAGAATGATTTTGTCAGAAGGACTTCCCTGACAAATATTCCCGGAGCTGATACCTTCAGGAAAGTGACATCATTTCCTAATGGATTTGTAGATATGTTGTGTACCTGCTCTTCATGGCTTTTCTTTCCCCACCACTTTGAGTTCATGTGCTGTGGTATGTTTGCATCTACAGCAGAAGAGGTGCAGGACCAAAAGTTATCATCTGCAATAGAAAAAGGAGAGAAGGTTTGGGCCCTATCCTGTGGATTAGCCTGAATGCAAGTAGGGAGTGAATGGAAGCAGGTGACAAAAGTGTCTGATTTCAGAGTGCCTCAGCTCCCAGTGTGGAACCAACACTGGCCAAGAAACCCCAAACATATGAGCTCCTAGGCTGCAAGTACCCTCTGCCTCTGGTATGGGCTTATGTTGCTGAACACACAAGCATATCTTATTTTTACTTGCAATAACGTCTTCAAAAATAAAATGATCAGCTTTCTCCAGCACTATCTGTTTTTTTCTTCTAGTGGAGAGGAATAAAACTGATTGAAATTCTAACCTCAGCCAGAAATCCTATGGAAATCTATCAAAGCTCTCATGACAATTTGGTTTTTCTGTTTTGCAGAAATAAAGGAGGAAAACATGCTGTTTTCTACCCAACACTGAAGGTAGGTGCCACTTCTTCATGTCAGAGAGCTGTAAGAGGAAAGAGATGTTTACTTGACTTATCTTATTGAGACACTTCAGAAATTGTTCACCTGGATTTAGGCTTCTATGAAAGAAGTTTACACCCACGTGGTTGTTACGATTCCAAGTGTCAGGTGCCTGTACAAGAACACTGCTTTTCTGCCCCATGTGTAAGGGGGTTTGGGGATCTTTGAAGATTAGATTAGCTGGTAGGACACACCAGGGCAAAGCAGTGCTCTGAGAGGATCTGTTGGAGTGCTCAGCTCCTGTTCTAACAGACATCCTCACTGCCAGACAAGAGACTGGAGAAATTTTCCTTCTGATCCTGTTGGCTGGAAGCTTGGGGAACTTTTCCCTCCCTCCATAATGGGGCTCCTGATGCTCCCTGTCAGTCTCTATCACCCTGTTTTCTTCAGTTCTCTTTCCCTGGAACAAATGTGATTGGTTTTGAAGTGTAATGTCCCTTAGCAGGACACACAGTGTCTGTCTGCACAACAGTCTGCAACACACCAGCATATAGGATAAATTAATTGCATCCTTAGTTCCTAGGAAGATATCTTTAGATTTTCTCCAGCTCAGCTACAGGCAGGATGTTAAACCTCTGCTGGCTTTTAACATGGGAAGGGAATTGCTTCTCTAGTGCAGGTATGTATCATGTGTACTCAGAAGGGAGGCATGGTTAAGCTGGGGTGAAGTGATACTGTCAGGGTTTAACACTGGCCCAGCAATTAAACCAAATAACAGATTTTTCTATTAATCCCCCTCTCCTCCCTGATAAGGAAAGGAGAGAGAATAAGGGAAAGAGACTGATGGGTTGGAAACTAAACTACACAACTTTAATGAAACAGGAATGGTAAATAGGAAAAATTATTAAATCTATACAAAGATACAGGAAAAGATTGATCCCAGGTTCCTCCCCCTCTCCCCCAATAACTCTCACATCACCACGGAGGCTGCAGGGCAGCCCTGGGACAGTCCAGGCTGGAATCCTGGAGTCAGCAGCAGTCAGGAGCTGGAGGCAGGAACACACAGATTCAGGCTGGAATGGATCAGGAGCACAGGCAGAGGAAGGGATGGAATCCTCCCAGGATGCTGAAGCAAACAGGGAACCCGTGAAGGAAGAGCAGGACAAGAAGCAGGAAGGGAAAGAGAAAGAGAAGTTGACCCTGGTGATCCCTCAAATTTATCCTGAGTATGAGGTGTGTGGGATGGAATACTCTGTGTGGTCAGTTCTGGCATCTCTCTTGTCTGTTCCTCCCCAGAGGAGGGGTTCAGGTGGGACCTCTTTACTCCTTCTGCAGGGTAAAATGTTCCTCAGAGCTGAGCAGTGCCCTTGGCTCTGCACACCAGGCTCTGGCAGTAACTAGAAACCCCCAGTGGGATCAGTCCCAGGAGCAGACACTGTCTGAGAAACTTGCTGTTAATTCCAGCAAGTGCAGCTGCTGACAAGAGACTGAGCTGAAAGCAAAAGTACAAACCAGAAAATCACCTTTATCCTGGCCCAAACCAGGACAGATACAGGGCTCTGTTTATCCTTTTATCCTTTTTAACAGGATTGTTATCTTAAGCCCCATTAGTACAAGGATATTTCCCTTCATTAATCTACTGCTCTTGGAGGTACCAGCACGTGTGGGACACAAGTTACCACTAACTCTGCTCTTGCTAGTAGTACCTGTCTGAGAGGGTTGGGAAGTTTCATTGTGAACCTAGCAGAGAGAAGACAGATGCTGCTGCATCTTGTTATGCTCTGATCTCTTTGGCCCTGTGGAGAGACTTCTCCCTGCTGCTGCTGTTGCTAACCAGGTTAGGAACACTCATTCCTCTGCAGTTCTTCCATTACTTCTTCTCTCTTTGATGAATTTAGGGAAACTGGTTTTCTTTCCAAGTCCAACAAGCTTCTAGTGAAATATTTTGAGATTTGGGGTGTGGGGTAAATCAAAGAATGGTTCACATGCTGGTGATCAAGATAGTTTTTATATATAACTTTATTTTTTTCTCCATGCCAAGTGTATTTCTTCTCCTCACTAATGCCTTCATCACTGGCGGGCTGTTTAAAACTGGTTTGTCCACGATTAGTCTAAAGCAGTCAGGAATGCCAGTCCCAGGGGATCTGTTAGTTATGCCTTGCCACTTCGTTCTTCTTTCTGTGGAAACAAGTTTTAAACATGTCCCTAGTGTGGTCCATTGCAGAGCTGCACTTCAAAGTAAGAAACTCTGGAAGTAAAAGGTAGAAAAATAATTATTTTTATTGTCTGAGAGGAGCGCAGAATGTGAATTGTGGCATTGCTTCCCTTGTAAACCATCTCTAAACTAACTCTACATCAGTGGCTGGAGCTCCAGTATGGACACTGTAGTTGTTCATCTCCCAAAATTTCTTTAAAACAGAATTGTGATAATGAAAATTGTCACTCTGTCCTAGGAGAAGGCAAGGGTAAGCAAGAGATCTTTATGGTCTTTGACGAATCATTCTCATTGTCTTCAGTGAGAAAGTTTTATTTTCCCCCTGAGACATTTCTGGGAAGAGTCAGAATTTCTATACATTGTGAAATGATAGCCTGAATTAAAATAGTCCTCTTCCTTGTTCATAAATCTGATTTATTTCTGTGGCATTTTGTCTGTTTAGCTGGTTATCTTCTCTTAGGTCATTGAGCTAACTGGTGCAATTAACTGCCTCTTACTGAATGATTGCTTGCTAACCAGAGAGTATTTGAAATACAGACTTGGTGTTCCAGTATCTGGTTCAAGGACAGACATTTTGAAAAGCCTGGTCATGGCATGAAGCCAGGGCAGGGTGGAGTGTCTGATGTCCCTGAATATTTTCTCTCTAATTGTTTTATGTGTCTCAGTCCATCCAGTTACGCTTGGAGCTTGCAAGAGAATTGGGCACGGGAATATCCATCTGGGAGCTGGGACAAGGCCTGGACTATTTTTATGACCTGCTTTAAAATAAGAGGTGATCTGGGAAAGACTTTATTTGCTTCAATGAGTCTCCAGCTTCAATTCATTTGGGTATCCCAGAGAGGTGATTTTTAAAGCATTTTTTGTAATTTATATCACATCTCTGTTAAACTTGCATTTCTTTCCAAATAAAGAATCTTTTCTGATTTGTCACACAGGTGTCAGTGTTGGTATCTGATAAAATTCAGAGGAAAAAAGAACATGATTTTTTTTTAGCTCCTGAGTTCAGAGTCATTGAAAATAGACCGAGTATCTAGAATTGTGCCAGACTTGAAAATATTTCCTGAAATGTTTTCTGTAATGAATCAAATGGGTAAGTTGAGACCATCTGATCAGTTTAAGAAAGACCTCAAACAGTTGCTGGTAATAACCAAACCAAGTGAACTAAGAAATCCATCAGAGTATATCCAGCAAACTCTGTACCTGCTGGACCCTCTGTGTCTTGCTGTCTTCTGATAAGGTAAGTCAATGTAAACTGTCAGGGGGGGAGCCAATTAGATATCTTTTCCCCCCAAATCAAGCACTGACAAGCTAAGCTGTTATCTCTGTGTTTTCACATTATTAAATTCCTTCAAAGTCAGAGTCCTTTCAGCTTTTGACTTTTTTCTAAATTGATTTCTATTCCACGAGATGCTTCCTGAGGTCTCTCCTCTGCTGAGCCTGCTTAGTGTCTCAGTTGGCTGTATTTAGCACCAGTGCATAATGCATTAGTGGTTGGTTTGTGGGAACTGTCATGTTTAGCACCAAAGTCTATATTAATAGTGCTGGGTTCCATGGATTGCCCTGTCTGACAACCCCTTGACCTGTAAGTAGGTGTTGTGCATCAAGCTGTTATTTTTTACCTATACACATTGGTGCTTTTGTCTCCATAATGCAGAATTTTTATGAAAACCACAGCTGTAACACCCCAGCAGTTTAAAAAACAAAGCCAAAAAATGGTGTTCCTGCTTTTGGGTTTACAGTATTTTTGTCTGTAGAAATACAGGAGCTCCAAGGCAGTTTCTTCTAAGGAACTGAGAGGTGCTGGGAGTTTTCTGAGGGTGTCATTGGTCAGCAGGCAGGCAAGAGCTCTGTACTCCCACTGGTGTTCTTCCCACTTGTCACAAATCTAACTGCTTCTCAGTCTGCATCCACCCTTCCTAGTAATTAATCTCAATGGGGAATTTATTTGCTCCTGCTGTTTTCAGCAGAATAAATCCCTCTGTAATCCACCATTGATTAAAGAGCTATTGATCTGCACCTCTCTGATTTACTGTGGCATCCCTCAGCTTCTCACATTGCAAGTATCCAACAGGGCTGCTAATCAGGCTTCTTTCTTCCAAACCATTAGCAGTAAGATAATTTGCTATGTGAATCCTTGTGTTCAATTAACTTGAACTTTCTAGTTTGTTAGTTTGTTCAAAAGCAATTTAAATTCACTCTGGCAATGGTTTCTTGGACTGAACAAGAATTACATTCTTTTACACTCTTTTTCTACATTCAGTGCTACTGGAGAACCAGAATGTCTTAGAAAATCATCTGTAGAAATGGAAGTTGTAATCTGAAATGGCATAAATATTTTATATTAGTTAGTAGGCAGCTTTCAGAACTGGGTGTGGGGAAGAAAAGAATATTTTTGTTAGCTATTGCTTCCTCCATAGAAAAGATTCATGTAACTTATCATGGTTTTCATAACTTTTTTATATTCCATAATGATTCTCTATGATGTTCAAGATGCCTGTTTGTCTGTGTTAGAAAGAAGTGCCTCTCCCATCCTTAGAGATACCCCTGAGTGCCAAGAAGATCAAACTAACCCTTTCTGTATCATGAAAAATAAATACCAGATGGGAAGTACATTGTGGTTTTCAGCTGTCCATGGCATGCAGGTGCTTGAGGCCAAGGATGTTGCCTTTTTTCTCTAAATGCAAAACCTATTTGTTGCTTTAGAAATAATGTACCAGGAGAAAGAAAGATGGAATAATGGTTTATTGCGAAGTTCTCTGTTAAAAGAAAAAGAAGGGAGCACCAGAGGGCATGTGAGCTGCAGAGTGAAGATTGGATTCTGCTGGCTTTGTCCCAGGTTTTTTTCAGTGGATTTTTCAGTGAGTGGGAAAGTCAGGTTGTCTTATGTCATGTATCAGAGGATCCCCAAAACTTGTCATGAAAACTGCTGCCTCCTGAAATGTGGAGCTCAGTGTGTCCCTGGGAAGATGCCGTGGTGAGAGGTGCTGGTCTGGAAGTGGGCTCTGCTGGGGTGACTTTCCCTCTGACAAGTGGGGAAACTGAGGAAAAGGCAGAAGATGGGCAGGAGTGATGGGGTGGCAATGCTGTGAGGGCCATGGCAGGTGACTTCCAGTCCCTCATTTCAAAAAGAACAGAAAGCAGGGTGCAAAGAAACAGTTTTTCTGTAGAGAGAAAAAAAAAACACAAGAATGTGTGTTTGGTGTTCTGCAGAAGGAAGTGCCTCTGGGGTGAGGGACTTGCAGGGTGAAGCCAAAGACACTGAACTTAGACAAGTGGCAGGATTACTGGGGAGAAGTATCTGGTGTTCCTAGTAAAGCAGCTTCCATCTGGGATATCATCTGGTGACATGGAAGTGTGTTTATTTCAACAGAAATAAAGATACATGGAGTGTATCCCAAGATACACTGAAGACAGAAGAAGCTGTGCTCTGTCATCTGGTCCTGTTGCAAGCAAAAATTCTGTGTATTAGGGTAAGATCCCAAGTGCTATCAATGTAAAGGTATCTTTTAGCTACCTGATGCCAAGCACAGCTTTCTCCAACTGCCCTTTGCTCTTTGGCTTTCCCACTGTTTTGGGTTGGACTCACACAGGGTAAAGATAAATACATTTTTCTGCCCAATTTTCATTGCATTCACAGAGAGAAAGAAATAACGATTCTGTTGCAGGTGTGAAGCTAATATTTTTATCAGCAGTTATCAGCCCACACATAATTTCAGTAGTTAGCAAAGGGTTTTTTTTTTAATCTGTATACAAGTAAGTATCTAAGTGAAACAGAAAAGAGGACTTACCTGGATCACATGGACCATATTCCTGGGAGAGGAGCATCACATCTCATGTCAGGAAATACCTCTTGTGGTAGGGGTAGCTGTCTCAAAACCTGGCACTGTTGCAGAATCTTTGTCATCAGAAACAGCTTGAATGGAGAATTGTGGAAAATGAATGGTTTTGCTTTCTCCTTGTGAGATGCTACTTCTTCAGGGAAAAATGCTTCAATACCTTGTTGTATAGTTCTTTTTGATAGCATATGTAGGTGTAAAACTGGAATTTGGAATTAACCACAGCCTCCACGTCAGAAAGTTGGGAGTGAAAAAGGTAAGGTAGACCAAAGGGTACCATGGGCTTCTTTAACCAATTTAACCACTTCTTAGTTATAAAGAATTGTTGAGCAAGTTTTAATATGTTTATGGGCTTGGGTGAAAATATAAAATGCTTTTTCCATTTCTACTGTAAGCTGCTAGTGGTAATTATTTTTCAGAGGGGGGGTGGTGTTTTGTGCATATTTCTCTTGAGGAAACTGCAAAGTTAATGGATGTTCACAGGAACTGTAATTACAGTCTCTCCTGAATTTGGGACATGTCTTTTAAAGGTTACTGTTCTGAATAATACACAGTGCATCTGTTTGACACAGAGCAGATAGATTCTGCCTCTGCAGCCTGAAGAAGTTTTATGTGGCTGTTTCCTGAGAATCCCATTCCCCCAGTGATCTTTTTTATGTAGTAAGTGCAAATTAACTAAGCCTGAGCTTCTGCTTTGTAGTTTAGCAGCCAAGCACTCTGATATTCTGTGCTGGGGAAAGTGTATCTTCTCTTTAGAAAAAAAAAACAACCCAAACCCAATTTTAATATGAAAAATAACAAATAGAATTTGATTAACTCTGCTTATTCAAAAAGTTACAGAATAATAACATGCCATACCCTGTTAGCATTTGACCTCCTGATGTCATTTACCAACAGGCACTAATCACAGCAGAGCACAGGGGGGGAGAAGGGCCCTGACCCTCCCCATTTCTCAATTTCCTGCCATGTCTTTCTGTGACTCCCAGGATTCTTGCCTTTTCCTCCAAATCCTTTTGGGGTTTGGATTCTCTAATATTCCAGCTCTCTCACCTTTTCACTATGCAGTCCCTGCCAGGTGTGTGGCTGCAGCAGGGGCTGCCTGAGCTCTTCCTCACCTTCCTCTAAGGTTACTGGTCAGAATATTCTGGTCTTTCACCAGTTTCCTCCAGTATGTCAGCTCTGTATGTTGAGGTTTCTTCTGCTCCTCATCCGACTCAGAAAGGTAAGACTGAAATTTTCTTTGTTTCTTGCATGCATTTGCAGTGTTAAAGCAGATTAAAAAAACAAAATTAAAGACATCAGCAGTTTTCACTAAATGTCACTTTTCTGTTCTGCATTTGGGAATGGTCTAATGAGGCCTTTTGACATATTTCAGTGAGATTTTTTCCAGTGCACCACAGTCTGCTATCTGCTCTGTTTGCTTCTAGTTGTGGAGGATGCAACTGTGACTAAAAATAGCCTCAGTGTAGGAAATTATTTAGGAATGTGTATTTGTTCTCCCACTTTCCAGGTTAACTGATGTGGGGCAGAAAAGATTGCTGTAGATGGAGGGGTTTTCTTGGTTTGGGGTTTTTCTTTCCAACCTTTTTGTGTTTTCCTTTGCTCCTTTTAGGGGCTGAACAAAACAAATGCAGTGAGCAGACACACACTTGTGTATCATGGGAAGCTGGAGGTCCAGCAGTGGCAGTGGCAGCTTTTTTGTGGTGTGGGATTTAGGGGAAAGATGCCTGGGATGACCACATGGGGAGCAAGGAAGGAGAGAGTAATTCATGTCACTTACAAAGCTGCATTTGTCCCAGTCCCTCTGCTTACTCCAGGGATACTCCGCTGCTTCTGGGCTGAATTCCCTCGTGTTAGACAAGGAGCTTTTGTGTAAAACAAGTGATCATGTTATCTTTGCTCTGCTATTTCATGTCCTTGTGTGGCAAACCTCAGTGCTAATAATATTTTTCATTTTGTTCTCACTAAAGCAACTGGCAAATCTGTCTGAGTGGAGGCCAAAGCAGCTTTGTTTTGCACTAGAATCTTCTGCTGGTGCAAGCAGACAGAAGTTTCTTTGTAATTTGCAAGCACCCCTCTTTGGCAGGGCACTGTCCCTTCCAATATGTAGATACAACCTAGAAACTGTTTTTTTGAGTCTGTGTAGCTTGGTGATATCGTTAGCTGGAATGAAAATCAGAAGTGTTTATGCAATAATGCTTCAGAGGCAGAGCACCAAGTGGCAGTCTGCTCTATCAGGCCTCTGCATGCTGCTCCTGCTTTTTAATTCAGAGTTTTCTATTAAAATTAAATTGCTTTTGCTGTTAGCCTGGAATTGTTTTAGATAGACCTTCTGCTTCAAACAGTGGGCCAGGATTTTTAATTCCACCTAATTCCTTCTTTTTTCATTCACATCAACCTTGAAATTGTGGTTTGACACGAGGACACAACTGCATCCAGGAGAGTGGCTGAGCACGAGTCCTGCAAGCCAGATTGAGGTGATTATTGACTGGTTTGAGTTACAGAATTATAGAATCACAGAATGTAAGGGGCTGGAAGGGAGCTCTGGAGCTCCTCCAGTCCCCAGCAGGATCCCCCAGGGCAGTCACACAGAACACATCCAGAGGGTTTGGAAAGTCCCCAGAGGAGGAGACTCCAGAGCCTCTCTGGGCAGCCTGGGCCAGGGCTCCCTCACCCTCACAGCAAAGAAGTTTCTCCTCCTGGTGAGGTGGAACTTCCCATGTTCTGGCTTCAACCCCTTATTCCTTGTCCTCTTCCTGGGCAGCACTGAAAAGGGATTGGCCCCTTCCTCTTGCCCCCCACCCCTCAGATGTTGATGGACATCCATCAGATCCCCTCTCAGCCTTCTTTTCTGAAGGCTGACCAGTCCCCTCAGCCTTTCCTCACACAGAGATGCTCAAGTCCCTCCATCATCCCTGGGGCTCTCATATGGTTGGAGGTGTCCTCCAGCATGAGCTGCTCCATCACCTTTCCAGGGGTGGAGGTGAGGCTGCTGCTCTGGAGTTGCCTGAGGATTCCTTTTTGTCCTTTCTGAAGACTGGAGTGACACTGGCTTTCTCCCAGTCCTTGGGCACCTCTCCCATTCTCCATGATTTTCCCAAACCCATGGAGAGCAGCTCAGCACAGCACCAGCCAGGGCTCTCAGCACAGGGGGTTGTGCCCCACCAGGGCCCATGGATTTGGGTGTTTTCAGTTCATCCAAGTGATCTCTAGCCCAATCCTCACTGCCCAGTGGAGAATCCCTTAGATCCAGTGACAGGGATTGACTCCCTTGGCCTCTCTCCAGTAGGTCCCTGTCTCTCCTGAACTGGGGAGCCCCAAACTGGATCCAGTATTCCAGGTGTGGTCTCCCCAGGGCAGAGCAGAGCAGAGGGGGAGCAGAACCTCCCTGGATCTGCTGGACACACTTTTCCTGCTGCCCCCAGGACACCAATGTCCCTCTTGTCCCTGAGGGCACATTGCTGACCCCGGGAGAATTCCCTGTCCATGAGGACTCCAAGGGCTTTCTCCATGGAACTGCTTTCCAGCAGGACATCCCTTAATCTGTCCTGGTGGTAGGTGTTATAAGTTGAAATATCCTTTACTTTAAAATATACTATTTAAAGCACTGAGGGTTAAATTATACCTTTAGTATTTGCTTTAGGATTTGGGACTATTATCTTGGATACAAGAGGAAATGGGCAGTAAGATTTAAGAGTTTTGGGTTTTACTGACCAAGATTTTCCAGATAATAAGGAAGTAAAAAACAAAAACAAAACCCAACAAACATAAATCAAGTGGCAGGAAGAATATTCCTAATCCCCAGAATGAAGGCTTTCCTGTTCTCTGCTACAGAGTGCCTGAACCTTTGGCATGAGCACTGTCCCAGGTTTATGTTCAGGTTTCCTCTGCTCCCCTTGGCAGCAGCTTTTGAGCATCTCTGGTGATGGGCAGGAAAGGGACCTGAGGTGCTCATGGCTGCTTGTGGGAGATGAGAGGGAGGGAATGGAGCAAAGCAACAGCTTTCAGAAAAAAAACCAAACCACTTTTTCCTTTTCTCCCATTTGTAGGAGCAGCAGACAGCTACACCTAACAAGGTTGTCCCTGTGCATTTTTTTTGAGATTTATCTGCCTCGGAGCCAAGGAGTATGAAATGTTTTGGCAGAGTCAGTGCTGTATCCCTGGCATATGGGTTTGTAAAAACCAAGGTTACTGTTCTGGTGGCTTCTCCCAGTGCTTTCTGGCAGAGAATTGAGTGAATGTTGCAGATGACAACATGCATATTAGTGTAAATACTCCCTGCCTTCCTGGCTGTGTGTGCTGGGGTATCATTTGAATTTCAAGTATTAAATTGAATTCCATATTAAATTAATTCATCAGGTAGATGAGGAGCCTTTCCCCCCTCTCCCTCTCAGGGCTCCTTGGGAGCCAGGGCTGATGGCAGGATCACACAGCCTTAACCAGACCTGGCAGGCAAAGGATGGAGAGGAAACTTCAGAAGAGAATCAGTTTTTCTGTGCCAGGCAGTCAGTCTGCCCCCCAGGCAAGTGAAAACCAAAGTTTCTGATTCCTCCCATCACCTCAAGGTGCTGATCCCTCACTTCTCAGTCATTCTCTGCAGACAAAGCTGTTGAGGAGGAGTTGTGTGCATGTCCAGGGGATGGATCCTGGGAGAGATGCTGAGTCCCCTCCACAGATGGAGGGAAAATGGATGTGTCTGAAGATCTGGAGATCCATATTCCAAAGGATAAATGGAAGCAGTAATTTGCACAGCAAGCAATCAGGTGGGGGAATTAACTGTTGCAGTAAGTCAGAAAGGCACAGACTGGAGCTTTAAAAGGCCTGAACATATTCTTAGTTATGAATTCACTGATTATACATTTTAAAGAGAAAATAATGGTATTTTAGTCCTCCTGCCATTAGATAAATTAACACTTATATGAGGCACCTTCTCTCCACCTCAAAGACTTTATCCAGCACCCTGGTACTTCTGGCATTTTCTTCATGTTACCTGGAAAAGCTGGAGGGGAAAAAAAAAAGAAAAAGGAAAAAAAAAAAGAGAAGGATCTGTAGAGGATAATGTTTTCATGGCTGACCTTGTACTTTTTAATCTTTTTTTGTGTATGCACGTCAGGAATATATATTTATTTTTACTTGACAGTGACTGTGTGGTCCATGTTTCTGTGCTGCCTGAGTCAAACTGCTGCTCAGCTTTGATTTCCAAGCCTTTTTTAGTTGGTTTTTTTGGGTTTTTTTACTGGCATTCAAGCACTGTTGGTGTCCAGGCACCCTCACTGCTTCAAGATCCCACAGGTCCCATTTTGGTCCCATTTGGATGTTTGGGAGCCCATTGGTTTCCTAGGATCTCTGTGGCTGTTTATAATTAAAACAGAATTTAGCAGTGCAGCTGCAGCTTGGTTGCAGCTCTCCTGGTGAATCTCAGCTGAAAACATCACTCTGCTTCATCTCCTGGGCTCAGGAGGGAATGGGAAGAGTCAAAAGGAACCAACTGATGCCTTTCCCCTGTCCTGCAGAAAATGGGAAACCATTGTTTGGAAGGGGTGTGAGTAGGTGGTGGTTCTGAATGATGCAAAGGGGTGAAAGACTTGTGAGAACAAGAGCTGTGCTGGGGAGTGCCTAGAGCAATAACACCCTTCTGCTTCTGGCATTTCAAACAAGTCACTTGGGGGCTTCTGCAACTAAACAGTTGCATCCAAAAAAAAGAAAAAAATTATTTCTAATTTCGGAGTAAACCCAAAATAAGAAAAAAGCTTTGTTGAGTGAGAGACATTCTGCAGGGCAGGTGTGCAGAATCTGGGCAGCAGTCTCCCCATGCTGATGGAGATATCTCATCCAGACTGCCTGCAGCTGCTGCCAGGCTGAGGGTAAGAGGACAGGAGCCTGACTCAGGGCACAGGAAAATGTTTCTGCATTTCTGGTAGTATTGGGGTGGTCTGGAAATGCAGCCCTGACTGTGGGCAGCTCCTGGCTTTGCTTTTTGTCAGAGGGTAAGACTTGTGATGCTTACCTGGCAGGCTGGGTTGCTCCAGCACCCCTTGAATATTCAGCCCCCTGAGGAAGGATGCTTGGTTTGCTTTCAAAATTATCCTGGTGAAAGCCTCATCCCTTTGTCATGACTCCTGGGACAGAATAGTTCCTGTTGGAAGAGACCTGCAGACACCACCCAATCCAGCTCTCTGACCACTACTGAAAAGGTACCTCAGGAGTCACTTAGGAAAATGAAGGATAATTCTTTGCACAGAATTAAAGATCCCCCCAGTGCAAACCCTCTCTCAAAATGTCAATTAATTGTTAATAGATCTTCAGTATCTTGGTCTGAGGACTGATGATGCTTTGGAGAATAAATCTCTTTTATTTCCAGTTGGAACTGATTGGTAAAATGTGCATTCATAATAATGGCTGTTTTCCACTTAATTTGAACTACTCCAGCTTATTTCTGTCAATGTTAAATTAAAAAATTAAGAAGGATAAGGGAAGAAATTGAATTATGAGAGAGGTCTGCCAAGCCTTATGCTAGGGCACACAGAATTTATGGCAAGGCAGACTTGGCTTACGTGCCAAGAGAGGAAATTTTAAAAGAATTTCTTTAGAAAGAAGGTGAAATACTTACTTTTATTTAATGTCTCATAAATTGTTCCACATGTGATCAGAATTATTACTTCCCTTGCCTACCTCAGTAACATTTTTTCTTCAAACTGTTTTGCACCTCCAGTGCTTTGTCCATTAAAAAGACTGTATTTTATTTTTGTTACTTCTGCATGAAGAAGCATTTGTAAGCAGCTAGAATGGGTGTTTCTAAAGACTGTTCATCTAAAATAGGTGTTAAAGGAAGGAATAAAGCACGAACCAGCTAAGTTAGGGCACACACAAGAACTGAGGAGTAGATTATTTTATTCCCAGATCTGCAATCATTTCAAGGACCTGCTGCAGCACTGAATAATGTTTATTTGTTTGGCACTGATCCCCTTGCAGACCTCACCATTTCCCTGCTGTGGGCCTCAGGGAAGGACTGAGGCTCAAGTTCTGGGTAAATGGGGAAATTGAATTTCTCCAGGGTCTTTGGAAGGGCCTTGCTCTGCAGCATCCAGGACAGCAGAAAGTGACACCTGAGGTCCTGACATTCTTCTAGGTGAAAATCTGGGAGGTGGGAACACTGCGTGAGGTTCTGCATGGGTGTGTGATGCTGCCAGTGTCATCCCCGCTGGTGAAGTACCACAGGACTTGGGCAGCCAGGTTTGCATCATTCTGCACACTTGTTACCCCTCCCAAAGGAAATGTTGTGTCCGTCCTAACCCTCAGCACCTCCTTGATTCCAGTGCCCACACAACTTGGGTTTTATGGGATGGGAGTGATGGTCCTCATGGATGAAGGGCTTTGCTCCATGCTGACTGTCCTGGGCTTGCTGGGGGTCAGGGAAAGAGCTGAGTGCACTGAAATAATCACTTTGTGTTCTGAGATCACAGAATCACAGAATGTTTAGGTTGGAAGAGACCTCCGAGATCATCCAGTCCAACCTGAGACAGGAAGCACCACCACAATCCTCAGGGATTTGTCTCTTCCCTGACACCCCAGCCCCACAGGACAGTGAGCTCCACCAGAGCAAACAGACTTCCAGGGAAGGAATCCTGGTGGGTACCCACAGAGACTCCCTGCCAACCTTTCCTCCTCATAGCCCCAGAAGTCATCTGCTGTCAACTGAAGAGCAGGGAAAGGTCTTCCTCACCTCCATCACCTGCTGTCAGCACAGACCCAGACACACTTTCCAAAATATCTACTGACAGATAAAGTCCCTGGATACAGAGGGTTGGCTCCCTGCAGGACTTTAAACATCAAAATGGCTCTTTCAGGAGAATTTTGACATCCTTGAGGAGGCCCATGAACATGTTGGTGTGGAGGCACCAACTCAAAGCTTATTCCAAACCCCCTCCTGGCTACCCCAGTGAGTTGATCCCTTCCCAGGAGTGTTCCTAGCACTGGAATGAGGTTATTGCCAGAACACTCCCTGACACCTTCCAGCAGGAACATTCCCTGCCAGCTCCCAGCCACAGCAGCCCCAGTGCTGCCACCAGGACCAAGCAAACCCACTGGCCCAGGGACTTTGTCCATGTCCATCTCAGAGCACCTGGTGGGTAATCAGATTTGGTCCTTTCCTTAAATTTATCCTCAGCAGGCAGGTTTGTCTTTTTCCTCCACGATACTGCTTGGGCTGTCCATTCCCACCCTCCAGAACTTGGTCTGCCACTTGTTTCAGAAGAGCTTCTCAGTGGTGAATATAAATAAAAATACACTCCAGCTGTGAGCTGGACAGCTGGCAGCCATGACCCAGCACTGCCCAGTTTGCCCATCACCCTGTGGATCAACAAGGCCACGAGGCTGAGGAGATGACTGTGCTGATCTGACAACAACAAGGAGAAGTTGGGGAAGTGTACTGGTTTTGCAGCTGCCCTCTGGGATCCACATATCCCAGGGAACAGGATGGGTGTGGTGTGTCAGCAATTCCATGGGTGTATCAGGAATGGTGTGGCCAGCAGGAACAGGCATCCCATTCTCCTCTTGTGCTCAGGAGGAACCTGATCACTCCCCACAACTCCTGCAGGGAGGTTGTACTCAGGTTCTGGGCTCTGCTCCCAGGAAATGAGTGAGAGGAGGGGAGGACATGGCCTGAAGCTGCCCCAGGGGAGGTTTAGGTTGGGGATCAGACAGCACTTCCTCAGGGAGAGGGGGATCAGGGACTGGGATGGACTGCCCAGGGAAGTGATGGAATGGAGTCCCCATCCCTGGAAGTGTTGAAGGAAAAGCTGATGTGGCACTGAGTGCCATGGGCTGGGGTTAGGTGATGGATGGATGATCCCAGAGGGCTTTTCCAGCCTCAATAATTCCGTGGGTGTGTGTGAGTGGCAGTGCCCATGTGCTGTCCCTGTTTGAACAGATGGAAGCTGTGCCAGGGGAGGTTCAGGATGGATGTTAGGAAATATTTTTTCCCTGAGAGTGTTGTCAGGCACTGGAATGGCCCAGGACAGTGGTGGAGTCACCATCCCTGGAGACATTTCAAAGACATTTGGAGCTGGTCCTTAAGGACAGGGTTTAGTGGTGAGATTGTGGTGTTGGTCAAAGTTTGGAGTGGATGAGCTTGGAGGTCTCTTCCAACCTGAACATTCTGTGAAAAACCAAACCAGTGGTGTCCCCTAGGGCAGGGCAGGGCAGTGTCTCAGCAGCCTGTGCTGAGGCCCTTGGGGCAGACATGCTGGGAGAACCTCAAGCAGCTGCTTGGCGTTTGTTTCCTGCTTTACCTCAGCACTGTTCTAGCTTTGATTCACCTTTAGGTTTCCATGTGTACCCACAGACTCTGTGCTCCTTGTTTTCACTTTTGCCACCATCCAGGTTTTGCCCCTGTGGCTGTGATGCCTGCCTGACCATGGCTCTAGAGGGGGAATTACAAGTTTCTGGCTTGTCCTGGGTACATAGCCAGCTTCTGCATTTTAACTAAAATTGATTTTTTAATATTATTTTTAAGCAAAAGGTACCTAAGCTGAATGCTTTTTCAAAATAATATAATTCAAAGTAGCAGAGATCAAATATCAAACGTGTTGCTGGGCTTTTAGGCAATTGTTTGTCTGTCTGCTGCTTCTGCTTCCCACAATACCAGAGTAGTGTGGGCCCTGGTGAACCTCTGGCTGGTTCCTAAGCTATTTTAAGGCAGGAGAAAAGTGAGCTTTTGTCCCTCAGAGGTCAGCCCATGGACCCTGGGTCTAGGCAGGGGGGGACAGTGTGTCTGTGGGGACGTGCAGGGTGCTTTGGAACAAAGGGATTTACAGTACCCTGCTGCTAGAGAGGGAAATTTGCTCCTGCCCAATATCCCTGTGTGTGTGTATATGTGGATATTTAGTGGGGAAATGTTTACATTCTGTGCACTGTTCAGGGATTCTTAATCATACAGAGCTACTTAAGACTTTAATATTTAATAAGGTCTCTTGTTAGAGAGCAAGCCTGCCAGTGTCAGGCTGGGTTGGCAGCTCAGTGGATTAATGGAAACAGAGAGCTGGATTTAAAGCCCTGAATGGAAAATCTTTAAAAACACTTAGGCACTTCTCTTTTGGGGAATCATCATACTCTCCGTGTCAAAAACTGCACCGAAGACACCAGTGAACCTGCAGCACAGCCTTGGCCTTGGGAAATCCACTTCCAGTGGTTCAGTTCCTTCTGCACACCCACAGTGTCACTCCTGCTGGCTTTGCTCTTATTTTTGACATGGGAACAATTTTACCTCGACCCAAAAAGCAGGAGTTGCAGAGCTGAGCAACTTCCCTGCCTTAACAGAGGTTTTGCTGAGGCTTTCAAAGAGCAAATATTGTTTAGCTGGGAACACTGAAGGGAAAATTATGTTTGAGGCTTCTGATAAGAATTCTCTACCAGGGAGCCAGGGGAATTTTTCAAATTTGAAAAAAAGACTGCCTTGGCTGGCTGCTTGACTCATTAGTGGTGTTGTTTTGGTTTATTTTTTCCTTACCTCCTGTCTGTGAAATTCTGTGGGTTTCTGGTTCATGGAGCCCATTTTAACAGTATTCATTCTCTCAGAGACCCAATGAGTCCCCCTGCATTGTGTGGGCACCATGTGAAGCATTCTGGGGTGTCCTCAGACAAATGGAAATGCTTTGAGAGTATTTTTTTTGCATGAGATTGCTTTTTTTTAT
The DNA here is from genome assembly GCA_038090715.1 of Florisuga fusca. Lineage (NCBI taxonomy): Eukaryota > Metazoa > Chordata > Aves > Apodiformes > Trochilidae > Florisuga > Florisuga fusca. The sequence goes on from JAAWXA010000066.1 coordinate 483,343, forward strand.
TATTATTATATGAGAAGTTACCAGTCTGAAAGGTGTTTGGACTTTGAGTTGCTTTACACCTGTACACATTTCTAGGGATTATCTCAAATTCAATTTAATTTTGCTACATCATGCTATAAAGCTCTCAGGGAATCTTTAATTTCCAGCGTGAGCTCAGTAATTTAAGATGAAAACCATCAGCACTGAGACAGGCAGCATTGGCCTGGATGTCTGCTCCTTCCTCACCAGAGCTGCTCGTGCAAAGGGCACCAGGGCCCTCAGGTGTTTGGCACTTGGTGGTTGTGCTCTGAACACCCTGAGGGCTGTGGAATTGCAAAAAAGCTTTTTGAATTATTATTTTTTTTTTTTGCAAAAAAGCTTTTTGACTTCCAGGCCCCTGTGCTCCAAGGGACACTGACACATCAGCTCTAACACAGCCACTCCCTGCCAAGGCAATGGATGGATCTCAGCAGCTGCCACTCATGGTTAAATGACATAAATTTGCCCCCACTGCTCCCTCAGTTGATCTCCTGTAAAGCTGGAAGTACAGCAAGTTGGACAGTGTGAGAGAACTCTGTGCCTCCACCCCTTGGAACTGTTTTCACAGTGTTCCTCAGCAGCTGTGACCCTTCCTCACCTGGGAGGGGAGGAGGCTGAAGGGGACAGGGAAGCAGCTGGAACAGGATAAAAGAGGGAAAAAAAAATCCCAAAAAGGTAAACAGATTTACACTGAAGGTTTATATGAATTCTTTCAACTTTGTAGATGCTACATGGGGGGGTGACCTGCCCTTCTGATGGCAGCAGCAGCTCTGAGTGCTGGGGGTGGCAGGTGAGGACACCCCTGGGGGACTGTCCCCAGCTCCCCAGCTGCAGGACCAGGAGGGCAGCACATCCAGGTCTGCATCCCAGTGCTGGGACTGAAAGAGCCACCTGCCCATGTCCCTGGCTCACAGGGGGGAACAGGGAATGAAGGAGACTCCATGATCATGTATTCCATGGGATTCTGCTCTAGTTTTGTGTCTTGCAGTGGAGCTGCTCAGGTGCCACGTGTTGTCTGCCCAGGTCTCTTGGCTGTTCCCAACTTTCTCTTATTTTTCACCTGTTTTTTTCATACCTGTCTTTTTTGTTTGTTTGTTTCCTTTTTCTTCATCATCTTCCCTGGTGTAGAATCCTGGGTAAGTTGGAGTTCTGTGTCACCCATAGCAGAGGTTGCTTGCATCAGAGTAATTTAGCCCTGAGAAGAATGTATGTGCTTGGGGTTTGGATTCCATCAGGATGAAGGGAATGTTCTGCAGCAAACTTTTCCGTGTGCCAGTTTTGCATGTCCTAATCCTTCTTTCACCTCCTAGGATGCACTTCAAGGACCTTTTGATAATGGAGATTCTGCTGTGTCAGGGTGACCAGCTGTGGCCTCCAGTTGGGAATAAGGTGAAGGGAAGGACTCTAATAGATGGACTTCACAAAAAGGAGATTTAAAACATCATTTTTATTATCACCAAATATCAAGCAAGTCCCATGACAACAAGCTGTATCTCCAAGCTGGTGAGTTACTTTCTTTAGGGAAAATGAGCTGGTGAACCTGTAACACACCCATTCACCCTGTGTAGTCCCTGGTGTTTGTAAATCTGTAATTCCTTCAGTTGTGACCAGCTCTGGCTTAACAATGTCTGTTCTTCCCCAGAACCAGGAGTATTTTGAACCACGAGGTTCTGAGGCATCTCTGTTCTTAAGACCAAATAGCTCAGCTGTTCACCAGGAGAACAATCAAAGCACCTTTGGCTGCCAGGGGAAAGGGTTCCTGTTGCACACACTTGTGTATCTTGCACACTTGGAACAGTTCCTGCAGCTGAGATCACAGCCTGGAGAATTTTCCCAGTTTCAGTTCCAGCTCCATGCAGCCTCCCTTGTCAGCTAATGCCAGCCTGGCTTTGAAATGGAATTAATGTTGGTGCAGAGACAGGGAGTGGGGCTGGGAGGGCTCTCTGGTGCTCTGAGGATTATGAAGAGGCTTTGAGTGACTTTGGCTCTCACTAGCACCCACCCTCTTTTCCTGGAGTCCTCACCTTGGGGGGAGGGTTCAGTTCCTTTAGAAATGATGGAGCTGAGAATTACCTTTGTTGGTTTGCTTGTGGTGGGGTTTTTTTTTGGTTTGTTTCTTTTTTTTTTTATAAGCTCCCTGGGTCAGTCTGTCAGAGTACCCAGTGTGGGGATGCAGATGCTGCTCCAGTCACCCCAGCACTGTCAGCATTGCAAAATAACAGCAATGCCATTGCCAGGCTGAGGCATTTTTTCAGCTCAGGGTTCTGGGTGCTTGCTGTCCAAGCTGAGATACAATATCAGAACCTGCTGATGGCACCTGGGGATGAGGCAGTAACACTCAGGGAGGCTCCAAAGTAAACTGGATTAAAAGAAAACAAAACCAAAAAAACTACCAACAAAAAATCCAAAACTAACAACAACAAAAAAACCCAAACAAGCAAACAAACATAAAACCAAAAAAACCCCCACCACAAACCCAAAACAACCCAAAACAAAAAAAACAAATCCCCAAACCAAAAAACCCCACAGAGCTGTAGAATGCTGAAGAACCAGCACAGTTCTGGGCTTCAGCTTTACAGCCAAGGAAAGGCATTTGTGGAGGATGAGGTGGATCTGCACAGATTTCACCAAACAGTTCCAGAAAACCCTTTATTTCTACAGTCATTTTTAGTATCTTCAGGATGAATGCTTTATCCCCAAAACTCTTTTTGCTGTCCATATGGAAAAAAACCCCAAACACAGAAGCAATAAACATGAACAGTTGGGCTTTATGCTGTACCTCATTTGATACAGATTTAATTATATACATACATACATATGTATGATTTTGTTGGCTGCAATTTAAACCATATTCTGTAACAGCAGTGCCATGGGAGCATCAGGGGATGCTGAGAGGGGAGAAGGATCCAAGGATTCCAGGTTATTCTTGTGAGCACAAGTCCTTGTTAAGCAATCCTGGGGTAACAGAATGTTCTGCCTTAACAACTTCTGCATGAAAGCTGCCAGGGAGTTGTTGGATAACCCAGCTGGAATGCAGGAATGGGTGAGGATCATTTCAGAACCCACCCCCTGGAAGGTGAGACCTGGGGCAGTGTCTGTCCTGCAGAGGGGATTTGATGTTGGGTGCTGGGGGGGATACAAACTGAGCCTTGGAGATCAACAAAACCCAGAGAATGGGACAGCACAGAGATTTCTGTGGGGAAACAGATTTATTGGGGGGGGGCAGGGGGTAGGGAGGGGAAGAAAAATACAAAGCCTAAAATAAAGTGCCCTGCACGAGTAAGTGATGGGATCTCAGAAAAGCAGCTTTTCAAATTGCACTCACTGGTGAATTTATGAGAGGTCCTTTATTTTTGGGGGTTTTTTAACATACAGGAAGGTAAGAAACACAGGGCTCTGTATTTTGCACCTTTGATATGTCAAGAGAAAACTCTGGATGCAGTTTCACAGGCTGAAGTCTCTGAAAATTGTCACCATGGAGGCAGAAAGTAGTTTGTATGGCAGAGCCAGCCAGGACTGTCAGCCCTCTGGGAAGTGTGTTGGAAAACTACAGCACAATGTCAGCTGAACTCCTGGGCCAGCAGGGAGATGAAACACAGAGAGTGGCACCAGGACAGCTGCTGGGATGGGGTTTGAGACAATGGGAGCTTGAAAACCAACAGTCTATTACCCAAGTTTAAGCTTTGTTGGAAAGACAGCCCAGGCTGTGCAGCTGCTCATGGATTTCTCTGCAGAATCCTTCAGTTAGAACTCCTGGAGTATAGAACCAAGAGTGAATAAATGAGGTTAAAAGGCATCAGGTTTAAATCCATGGGGTTTTCTCTGTATACAGTGGTGGTACACTTCCACCAGTGGTTGGGGTTACCCTTTGTGAGGTTCCCAGCAACATCATCTAAAAAAAAAACCCCTCTGCTTCTCCACCTGGTGCTCACTCTGCCTGTGATGCTCAGGAGGCACCCAGGGGAGAGGCAGATCCAGTTTCAGTTTAACCTGGAGGGTGCAATAACTTGGGCTGAAGAGGCAGTGTCAGAGCTGACCTCAGACACCTGGCTCACCAGGCTTTTCCTGGTCATCATCTGCCATGGGATGAGGTCCTGCTTCATCAGTTTTTAACAGTCTGGTGTTAATTTTTTTAAGTTTTTGAGGTAATTTGTGAATCTAAGCAACCACCTCAGAAAAAGAGAAGTTCTTTTATTTCCGAGTTATCAGACAAATTCTAAACAGAAATAATTGGTTTAGAGTCTTAAGTACTTTGGTCCACTGCAAACCTGACCCCCCAGTATTTTCTGAATTGTTACTGATATTCACAGCATTTCAGGTAACCCTTAAGAGGAACCAGAAGGGTGAGTAAATTTACCTGGGTATGGGTAAGCCATCTGAATAACTGAAAAAAAAAAATCTATAAGGAAAGACAGGTAAAAGCAAAGATAGGCAATGAGAAATTATAAAAAAAAAAGTATGCTTTGTGTTGTGGGTTTTGTTTTTTTTCACACACAATCCCTGGGTATGTGTGTACTAACTGTACAGCTTGCAGAGCATCCCATCATAAAAGAATACAAAAGACATTCTGTTGTAGACTTTAAAGAATATTTAATAACTCTTAAAAAATAAAATGTATATTAAATTTTGTTCTTTATATGAATGCACAAAAAATGTATCATTGCAGTTGCAGTGACAAAATCCCAAGAAGTGAGGAAGGAGCCCTCTCCACTGCTCTCAGGTACCAGGGACAATCTGGGAGACTGTGTAGAATCCACACAGGATTTCCCCTGGTGAGTCCTGGCTGGTTTTGGTGCTGTGAATTGTTAACTCAGGGGCTGTGGAGATCATTCACATTTAGCAAGAATGCTTGCAGGCAGGGTTAACCAAGAATCTGGTTTTCACATTCATGTCAGGATCAGCTGCTGGTTTCTGACCTCTGGTGCCCATGTACAGCACCAGAAGGAAGCCAAGGGGTAAGTCCATGGTTGGAGCCTCCCCCATGCTACCAACCTCCTGCCCTGTCTGTGAACTGAGGAAAGAGACAGCCAGGAGTGCACTGAAAGGTGGAAACAGTTCTAAATTAATCTGGGAGGAGATTTGGGTAGATTTGCATACCAGCCACACTGCTCAGGCAAGATAAAATATCCTTTACTTGTGTGCAGTTCCTTCCTCTCTGCAGTCTGAATCACACGATGCTGCACTCACATGGTAGTTATGACATGGAAGAATAAACCTTTGTGAGTTTGTCTCATTTGAGGAGGAAGAACAAAGTATTCATTGAGCAGAAATTCATTGAGTGAATTTCAGTGACTGTGCACAGGGAGATGTGGAGATAAATGGTTCTGTGGTACAAACAATAAGATGTGGCTGCTGACTGTACAAGAAAATAACCTCTAGGCTAATATATATATATATATATGCATATATAATTGAGAAGATGAAAAGCCAGAGATATATTGGCTTGAATCTAAAAGCTGAATCCTGATGTCTCTGAATCCAGTTGGTCCAGCCACCTTCAGACTTCAGCCACCTTCAACTTAGGAGTGCTGCAATTCAGTGTCCTCGCTGCCCTTGGTCCTGTCTTTCCTTTACCTGTATTCAGCCTCCCCAGTGTTTAAAGCTGGTAAGTGGAAATAATAGAAAAGACTTTTCCAGAAGTGCCAGAACACCAGTGGAAGCAATTAGAGTGACTTCTGTATTGCTCTGCAGATGTACCACACCAGCAGCCCCTCCAGTGGGTGTACCTGTGCCACAAGGTGTTTATAAACCAACCACTTCTACATGAACTTTTATGCATAATATGAAACCATCAGAGGTTTGGGTTGGGGTTTTTTTTGGTGGTTTTGTTTGTTTGTTTGTGTTTGTTTTGGTTGGTTTTGTTTGCTTGATTTTATTTCAAAAACTTTGTTGTTGTTACCTATCACAAACTATTCTGACCTCATCAGAGAAAGGAGGTGAGGATTTAAAAAAGGAATAAAAAGATAAATCTGAGGCTTGTTAGACACAGGAGGTCAGAGGTTTGAAATGGGATTGTGCTGGTAATGTTTCAAGCAGCAGAACATCTGTTGGGGCTGCATGGAGAAAAGTTAATAACATGAAACCACATTAATGTTTATAAATCTGTGCAGGGTGAGTGTCAGGAGGAGGGAGCCAGGCTCTGCTCAGTGAGAGGACAGGGGGCAGTGGGTGCCAGCTGGAGCATAGCAGGTTCTGTGTAAACACAAATCAATCTCTGAATAAGGGAAAGCTTTTTCCCTGGGGGTGAGGGAGCCCTGGCCCAGGCTGCCCAGGGGTTGTGGGGTCTCCTTCTCTGGAGATGTTCAAAGCCCACCTGGATGTGTTCTGGGTGACCTTCACCAGGTGAGCCTGCTCTTGATCCCTTCCAACCCCTGACATCCTGTGTGAAACAGAAAATAGTGCAGCTCCAATTATAAACAGGTTGCAGTCACAGGTTGGCAGTGTTAAGGGTGGTGGTTAAAAAAAAAATAATAACTAGGAGCAATGTGTGGTCTGTTTTCATTGGTATCTCAGCTGGCAGTGTTAAGGGTGGTGTTTAAAAAAAAAAAAAAGGAGCAATGTGCGGTCTGGTTTTTTTTGTTGTGTTTGTTTTTTGATATATTTTTTTTCCTTAGTGCACTATGGTTCTGTTACAGCCACTGAGATTTACAAAGTGAGTAAAAGGTTTTGAAAACCAAGGCAGTTTACCTTGTAAAGACAAAACTGTGGAAAATTAGGAGAGGGAACCACAAAGTGTGACTTGGTCTTCAGCCTCCATTTCACATGGAATTTTTTCTGCAGCCTTGTAGCCTTCTTTAAGAGCTCAGCAGGTATAACTGGGGGAACTCCCAGGATGAGGGGTTGTGATTTGTCCTCTCCCTACACAAAGCCCACAAACTGCTGTCTGGGGGAGCAGCCCTCCTGCAAACAAGATTTGCTCTTACCCTGGAGCCATCCTCAGCCTCCTGTCTCTGGGCTCATCCTCAGGGGCAGGATCACTACGAATGGACTTTGCCCACCTTTTGATTTTCTTCAGAAGTCAGTGGTGTGTTCGTGTTCATCACTGCTGCTTTTGAGTGGTGGAAACTCTGAGCTGGCAGCAGGAGCTTTTGTGTGTAAAAAACTGTAAAACCACAGCAAGAATTACCAGTATGTGTTAATCATGGAATTATGTCTTTGCAGGGAAGAAAGGAAGAGACTGGAGAGAGGGAAGGAACAGATTTACACCATCCTCCACAGAGCTGAGCTGTTGAGAGATCAGCCTGGGCTCAGAAGCCCATTGGGTGGTTCTAACATTTATATCTCTTGCTTTGGGGACAGAGCCCCCCATGTGTGTGCTGCTCTCTGTTTAATCCCTTTAGGATTAGAGGTTGCTGTGAGCACCAAGGGACTGGGGAGCCACATCCCGTGTGCACAAGGGACACATTCATGTCACCTTCACCTGCAGGATTTCACAAAGGTGAGAGGGGAGGTTCTGGAAGCCACTTGCTCCTTCAGACACCAGACTGCCCTAAGCATTTCCCACAAAACATCAAGTAGTTTGGGCCAGAAGGGGGAGAAGACTGGAGGGAACTGGCAAAGAGGAGAAAACCACCACCAGGCAAACACCTGAGCAGTCAGAGCAGTCGTTTGTCAGGGCTAGAAAAGGTGACTTGGGGGTGTTGAGGAGATTGTTCAATAGGCTGTGTCTGACCCCACTTTACTGCTGGAAATTGCCTTTACATCAAAGTAAGCAAAATGTCACTCATGGCTCAGACCTGCTGTTCTAAATACTAAAGGTGTAAGGCAGTGGTTTTTTTTTTTTCCTGCACTTGCTGAGTTCCTCTCCAGTCTGCCAGAGGACAGCAGGGCACCAGGGTTGGCTCCTTCTGGGCTCTTGGGGCTGAGGGGTCCTCAGAGGCTGAAGGATCAGCCAGCTGCATTATCCTCTTTGTTCCCTGCTGCCCCTTCTCCCTGCTGATGGGGAATTGTGTGTGAATGAGAGAAAAGCTCTGAGTCCTCAGTTCATCACTGGAGGAGGTGCACAGGACACCACAAGAATTACTGCAGTTACCAGTGCAGGGTGGGGAAATCAGGCAAGAAGGGCTGTTTTCTGGCTAAGGAAAATTATGTGTTTGATTTCTGCAAATTCCAGAAGAAAGTGTGGGGTCTGAAACCAGAACTGAGAGCTGATCCTGGTTCTAACAGAGACTGATGTGTCTTGGCTGTTGGAAGGCTGCAGCTGGGGTTAAAAAAAAACCCAACAAACAACAAACCACTCATCTGAAGTCTTTAACTCTGAGAAAAATAAATAACATGCAAAAGATTTTTTTCCTCAAACTCTATCATACCTGCAGATGATGAGATCCCAAAGTAAATTAATGAAATGGTGACATTTAGGGGAAGAACAGCTGACAGCTTCATATGGATCTCCAGGTGTGGAAATGAGTGATATTTTCTGGCAGCCTCACTTGAACCAGGGATGATAAAAAATAAAACCACAGTAAAATGACAGAGAGAGCCCACTCACAATTTGTTTACTGAAATGAGACAGAGCTGAGAGTAATTACTTGTTTCCCAGAGGTATAACTGATAGTGCCTCCTACAAGAGATAGGACTTGGTTATTTCAGTTGGAATGTAACATGGGACAGAAAGGTTCCCTCTTTCTGAGGTTAGATGCTGGGTATTTTCACCTCCTCTCAGAACAGTGTGTGGATATGAATGAAACACAGATTACAGGGAGAGTCATCCATCTGTATGCCACTGCAAGGGGTGAGACAATGCCCAGTATTGTTTTCCTTCACCAGCCAGATCCCACTGTACAGATTCTGATTAAAAGCCTGACTTCACAGTGGCTGAGTTTAAATAATTCTCCTTTAAACCCATATATTTTTGAAGATGATCCTCTCCTGGCTAGCATCATCTTGAGAGCCTTGATGTCAGGGCTGCATGGCGGTGACACTTTACCTGTGTGCAAACTGTAGTAAATGAGAGTGCTAGCAGCTCCAGACCCCCTCCAGATCCCCATCCTGAGGAACACTCCTTGCCTCTGCCCTCTCTTCTGGACCATGAAATGTGGGATGACAATCTGTCATGTGTCACAGAGGTTGCCTCAGTGCAATCTTTTCCTAACATCAGTTTGCAAATCAGTCCTTCATAAGCAGTTTCCTTTTCCTTGCCACAGCCACCAGAGGAACCATTGCTCTCTGCTGGTTTTCTTCTGGTTAAGGACAAGGCTGCTTCTTACCTTGGCCAGTTCAAGTGCCTAATTTCTTTTTTCTTCCTCCTTCAGTACAGGGGTGATTCACAAAATCTTCAGAAAGATGGCATTAGACACAGTTTATAGTACAAAGGAAAAAAAAAAAAAAAAAGCCAACCAAAGAAAGATCAGATGAATGATTTCTCCTGTGTCCTTTGGAGGAGGAGCAGAAAGATTGGGAAAGGTTTCTATGCACAGTAGGTGTCTGCCTTCACTACCTGACAGTACATGGTCATGGCAAAGGTGAGTCCCAGAATCTAAGAGGAAAAAAAACCCAAAGAATTGTTTTTCAGCAAGTAAAAACCAAACCAAACCAAAACCCAAACATATTTATTGAAGGGAGGAAAATAAAAAAGAGAAAAACATGCTTCTACTGGTTTGGTTCACACCTCAAAGACCTGGCCCATGGTGCTTTTCCTGCTGGCTCGTGTCCTGGTTCTGTTCCTAGTTCCAGGCTGCCTTTTGTCCTTCTGTGCTTTGCTGTCTTACAGAATGAAAAAATCAGAGCACAGGAGAGTTGATTTCTCCACAAAAGGCAGCTGCCAGATACTGGGAAGAGGTGTACTGAAAAGAAATGTTTGGTTGTCATCTGCTTGCCAATGTTTTCCAGCAGGAAGCCACAGCTGTGGGGCTGCATGGTTCTCTCTGTGGCTTTCTCTGACAATCAGGTTTCTCCCTGAGCCAGAGGATGCTGTGGTCTCCTGTACTGCACTTGACTTTTCCAAGCACAGGTTCCTAAGGAGCAGTCACTGGGGGCTGTCCATGCATTAAAAAGAACATCAGTGCTTCATCACACTGGATGTCTTTCCACTCAGACTCTTCCCAAGCAGCAAGCTGCTGTTCCCTCAGCCCAGCTCCTGACCTGCTGTGCCACATCTGGTCTAGTACTGCAGCAGAAAAGGAGAGGGAGAAGAGAGTTGTTTTCTTTTCAGCTGAAGTACCTCTATGAATGTACCAAGGGGTGGTTGCTGTTCCTTTGCAGCACCACAATAAATAATTTGTCATTGAAATGAAGGTTTGCTAGGTGGATGGGTTTTGTCTGAATTCTGTTTTAAGCACTCTAATTCCACCACTTCAGATTTACTCTGTACGTAAGCAGCAGTTGCAGATAATGAGTATTTTGAAAGTGTACTTGTGTTACTACTTTATTTATAAAGACAAATAAAACAGTTATAAAGCTGTTACCTGTCTCATTTCCCATTCTCCTACAATGAAATAAGTGTTAAGCTTCAGTGTGCTGCTTTATAGTAAGCACGTGCCTTTGGGAAGCACCCCCTGAGCACTGCCTTCTCCTTCCTAGCAAAAAATCCCCTTCAGGGGCAGCTGCACAAGGAAATCTCAGTGGCTGGATTTGGTTTGTCATTCTGAGCATGCATGGCTGAGGAAGATGCTTCTGCCACGTGTGCTGTACAGCCCCCAAGTTGTGTCACTCTGTGATTGTAGCTCTAAGACTGTGGAACATGAAAAACAAAAGCTGTCAAATGGTTACAGCAGGAACAGCATGGCAACAGCAACAATCCAGGGCCCTTAATTCAGTTTAGATGACAGTCAATCAGAACTTTCCTCATCCATTAGATTCCATCACATAGTGCAGCTGGGAGACAGACCAAAAAGCTTCTGTTTTCCACAGCACTTGTTAGGGCATAGCAGCACTTTTTGTCTGAAGTGGTTTTTTTTCCCCCGGACTTCTTCCTTCCAGCAACAGCATTCTCTGAAATATTCTAAATATGAACCAGGTGTAAGGGAAGGATTCTTGTATGGACTGCTGAGGTTTTGATGTATCTTAAAGAATCCCTGAATGCTGAACAGGGGCTTTAAAGCTGGTTGGTTAGCTGTCTTTTTTTTTTTTTTAATGTGGCAATATAATATCATCTTATGTTATCTCTCTGCCATATGATCTTGTTGTGCTTATCTTTTTTTTCCTAAGCATACCTGCTTAGTACACTGGAAAACAGAACCAGCTGAGGTTAAGGGTGAGAGGTGGAGCTGGAAAATGAAGCTTTGTCTTCACCCCACTCAGGAAAGCAACTTTGGGCCATACATGGAGGGGCTGACTGAGAGCCAAACCAGCCTCAGCTTCAGCACAGCCTTCACCTGGGCATCCAGGTCTGGGGCTGCACCACAAAACCCCTCCCCTGCCCCAGAGACAGCAGCTGGGTTACAGACACAGCTGCACCAGATACTGAGGACTGATTCTTCTCTGAATAAAAGTGATGTTAGGTCCAAATCTGGTGAGCAAATCTCTGCCACTCTTACCTACCTCGTTTCTCTGCAATTATAGCACATTAATAGAATCATAGAATCATAGAACTGTCTGGGTTGGAAGGGGCCTCAGAGCTCATCAAGTCCAACCCTTGATCCACTCCCGCTGTGGTTCCCAGCCCATGGCACTGAGTGCCACATCCAGTCTCTGTTTAAATATCTCCAGGGATGGAGAATCCACCACTTCCCTGGGCAGCCCATTCCAATGCCTGATCACCCTCTCCATAAAGAAATTCTTTCTAATATCCAACCTAAACCTCCCCTGGCACAACTTGAGACCGTGTCCTCTTGTCTTGCTGAGAGGTGCCTGGGAAAAGAGACCAACCCCCCCCTGGCTCCAACCTCCTTTCAGGGAGTTGTAGAGAGTGATGAGGTCTCCCCTGAGCCTCCTCTTCTCCAGGCTGAACAGCCCCAGCTCCCTCAGCCTCTCCTCATAGGATCTGTGCTCCAG